>JAVSCE010005441.1:0-74035 GCA_032199065.1 Smutsia gigantea | reverse complement strand
TCACCGGGGCTGGCTACTTCGCGGGGTGTACTTCCTGTCCCTCCCGGCTCTGAATCCTCTCCTCCCGCCGGTGCGCTGGGGTGGGGGACGGCTCGGGTCCTGCCGGGTCGCGCTCCGTATGTTACCCGCCTCTTGGGGTGCCGAGTCCTCTCGGTGTAGCTGCACGCTGTGCACTTTCCTGTGTATTCTCGTCTCTCTCTTAGGAATAGATGTATTTTCTGTGTTTTCGTAGATAAATATAGTGTTGGGAGGAGATTTCTGCCGCCCTGCTCACACCGCCATCTTCCCGGAAGTCTAATCTAACTCAATACATCCTTCTTGATAAGGTAAGTTACCTACCTGTGATCAGGAGGCAGGTGGGGTTTGTTTGGGTGAGAAGGGGAAATAATCAAACGTGGTGACCAGACTTGGTGACCATCCACGTCATGAGTAACTCAAGAACTAGAACGGGAATGTACAGCAGAGCGACTGTGCATATGACCGATTTCTACCTGTTTCTATTTTTTAAATTCTTATTAAGGAACTCAGTGGAAAAACTGTCCGTGATATCCTCTTTCAGCACTTTTCTTTTTCTCTGCCCTGAGAAGACTAATTTACTGTCCTATACAATTCTAACTTCTGTGTTATTACCAATTTATCCCATTTTATTTTAAATTGCACTCTGATCTGTTCTGGAGGGGGAATCCTTGAGAATGTAAACCTCCCCAAAGAGACTGTGGTAGGGAATCCATGGTAGGTTCTGTAACTTCTATCAGTCTGTATCTACAGACACAGTTTGAAAGATCACAGGGTCCTGGGTAAATTGTTATTCCTGAGCTCATGAGACAAGGGCTTTGAGCAATTGGTACACATTTCTCAGCAATTTTTTTTCCCCATGTTTTCTTTTATTACTCTCATGGTTTTAGTTTTTAGTTATGTGTATGTGGGAAAGTCCTTAAAAGATTTCTGACAGAAATAGTGGGAACATTGCTTGTGTGTGTGTGTGTGTGTGTGTGTGTGTGTGTGTGTGTGTGCACGTGTGCGTGAGAGGGAGAGTGTACATGTGCCCACACAGGCTCGCATGTGTGCACATCCCTGAGGTTTGGGTTAGAAGCCAGAATGAGAGTTGGAAATTAAAACTAATAGGCAAAGTCTCAGAAGTCTAAGTGTTGTTTTCAGTTTGAATCTTAAAGAAGGGTTTGAGTGGTTCAGATTCTATCTAAAATGGTTTGTTCATAAATAATGAATGTTAGAAGGGCTCAATGCCTAAAGTCCCTTTACATCCAAAAGAAAATTTATGATTCCTTCAAAATTTTAAATCATTTCAGACTGTGTAAAAAGAATACCTTTAGGTATTATTCTTGACCTAAGTTTTACTCGGGCAACTTGATGGAATTATATTTCATATAAGACAGTTAATCAACCTCAACATTACTGATATTTTGGACCAAATGATTCTTTGTCATCAGGAGCTATCCTGTGAACTATAAGACATTTAGCAGGATTCCTGGCCTCTACCCACTAGATTCTAGTAGCAACCCCACCATCAGTTGTGAGAATCAAAAATGTCTTGGGAAAGGCAGGGACAGACTCACCCTTGCTGAGAGCCACTGATAGAAGGATAATGTATATCGGGGTCTTTACTAAAGCAACGCACTGTAGAATTTCATCTTCATTTGGTAGTGTGCACTGAGCACCATTGTCAGAGTAAGCACCTAGACACAAGCAGGATAAAGGGGCCAGCCCATCCCCAGGGAAGACTCCCCCCTGAGCAACCTTGAGCCCATCTTAGTTCCCAGTGCACAGTCAAGGAGCCTGGCTTATCAGGAGGCCCAGGACCACAGAGGCTTCCCTGATGACAGGGCAGGTGCAAGAGCTGAAGATCTTGACTGAAAGTAGCCCCACCTCATTAAAATAACATCTAGATCTAATTAACATGGTGGTTTTGGCCTCCCTGTAGGCTTCACCCAAGTACTTTTGAGTAAAGTGCCTTCACAATGAGAAAAAGGTTATATAATCTGAGTTGTCAACCAACTCGTTCACCAAATGATGTAAGATGCAGAGCAAAACTTCCGCTGTCTTAAAAAAAAAAAAGCCAAGCTGACCCTGACAGCAGGGCTGCTTCTCGTGTCCGGACACCTTGGTCTCCCGTCTGCTTTCACTTTAACCCAAATTCCTGGATTTATGTCTTCTTGAAGGAACTAATTCAGTAGAGAGACTGTAAAGCAGCCAAGAACGTACCAGGTTAAAGAGAGAAGCACACTTTTCAGACAGGAGAGTGGCTGTCTGGAAAACAGAACTCTGCTGTTAGGTTCAGGTTGGCTTTTATTTTTTTCTAAGATGGCAGAAGTCTTGCTCTGCATCTTATGCCATTTGACTGATGGGTTGATTAACTGGAAAGTTCTGCCCTGTATCTTACATAATTTGATTGACAGATTGATTGCCAGCTCTAGGTTATATAACCATTTTCTCCATACACAAGGACCTTACCATAAGTACCTAGTCAAAGGCCACAGGGGGATCAAAACCACAATGCTAGTTATATTTAGCTGTCATTTTAATGAGGTGGGGTTACTTTTGGAGAAGGTCTTTGGACCTTGCACCTGCCATCCTCACGGAAGCCCCTGTGGTCCTGGGCCTCTTGACCATCTAGGTATCCCTGGCTGTCGACGTGGGAACTAAGAAGGGCTCAGGGGTTGGTCCCGGGGGCGTTCTTCAGTGATGGGCTGGCCCTTTTCTCCTGCTCATGTCCAATGAACTGCCTGCTCTAGCATTCCCCCCTCAAGGACTCAGGACTCTGAAATCTTTCAGAATAAAGGCAATGATCTTATTCTGGAACTGCTTTCTGCTGAGAAGGGGCGATGCTGGCTTCAGAGTAGAAGCCCTTGCTGTCTGTCAGGAGCGGGAGGTGCAAGCAGTGCTGCCGTTGGGGCGCCACTTCAAAATATCTGGCCAGGCATCTCCAGGGAGGGTTCAGGTGCAGTTGTTTCAATATACATTGGTTGATATCCTTCTTGTATGACCATTTGAAGGGGTATTGCCTCTAAACAAGAAGAGACAAATATCATTACGAGGCTCTAGAGATAGGGCCTTGCAAGAGGAAGGAACATAGAAATCAAAGATCTTATGAAGGCAGGAGCCATGAGAACCAGGTGTTTCTCTAGGAAGTCTTCCTTGGGTGGCTTGTCTTCCAAGCTGGTAATATTGTTTAAGAAACTCTGGGCAAGGAGACTATAAATGAAATAGAAACTAGAGAAGAATAATACAAAGAAGCTGAGGCACAGAGAGATAAAAGGATCTCTAAGAATGAAAGAATACTGAGAGAACTGTGTGACCAACCCAAAAGGAACAATATTTGCATTATAGGGGTACCAGAAGAAGAAGAGAGAGAAAAAGGGATAGAAAGTGTCTATGAGGAGGTAATTGCTGAAAACTTCCCCAATCTGGGAAAGGAGATAGTCTCTCAGGCCATGGAGGTGCACAGATCTCCCAACACAAGGGACCCAAGGAAGACAACATCAAGACATATAGTAATTAAAATGGCAAAGATCAAGGATAAGGAATGACTATTAAAAGCAGCCAGAGAGAGAAATAAGATCACATACAAAGGAAAGCCCATCAGGCTATCATCACACTTCTCAGCAGAAACCTAACAGGCCAGAAGGGAGTGGCATGGTGTATTTAATACAATTAAGCAGAAGGGCCTCGAACCAAGAATACTTTATCCGGCAGGATTGTCATTTCAATTTGAAGGAGGGATTAAACAATTTCTAGATAAGCAAAAGCTGAGAGAATTTACCTTCCACAAACCATCTCTACAGTGTATTTTGGAGGGACTGCTATAGATGGAAGTGTTCCTATGGTTTAATAGCTGTCACCAGAGGTAATAAAACCAC
Organism: Smutsia gigantea; assembly: GCA_032199065.1. Taxonomy (NCBI): domain Eukaryota; kingdom Metazoa; phylum Chordata; class Mammalia; order Pholidota; family Manidae; genus Smutsia; species Smutsia gigantea. The sequence continues at coordinate 70,160 of JAVSCE010005441.1, read as the reverse complement.
AGTAAAGAAAGTAGAAAAGCTAATTACTAAGCAAATGCAAAATTAAATCAACTACCCGCAAAGTCAATCAAGGGATAGACAAACAGTACAGAATATGATACCTAATATATAAAGAATAGAGGAGGAAGAAAAAGGAGGAGAAAAAAAGAGAACCTTTAGATTGTGTTAGTAATAGCATATTAAGTGAGTAAAGGTAGACTCTTAGATAGTAAGGAAGTTAACCTTGAACCTTTGGTAACCACGAATCTAAAGCCTGCAATGGCAATAAGTACATACCTATCGATAATCACCCTAAATGTAAATGGACTGAATGCACCAATCAAAAGACATAGAGTCACTGAATGGATAAAAAAGCAAGACCCATCTGTATGCTGCCTACAAGAGATTAATGTTAAACGCAAAGACATAGACATACTAAAAGTAAAGGGATGGAAAAAGATATTTCATGCAACTAATAGGGAGAAAAAAGCAGGAGTTGCAGTACTTGTATCAGACAAAACAGACTTCAAAACAAAGAAAGTCACAAGAGACAAAGAAGGACATTACATAATGATAAAAGGGTCAATCCAACAAGAAGATATAACCATTATAAATATCTATGCACCCAACACAGGAGCACCTACATATGTGAAACAAATACTAACAGAATTAAAAGGGGAAATAGACTGCAACGCATTCATCTAGGAGACTTCAACACTCCACTCACTCTGAAGGACAGGTCAACCAGACAGAAAATAAGTAAGGAGACAGAGGCACTGAACAATACATTAGAACAGATGGACCTAACAGACATCTACAGAACTCTACACCTGAAACCAGCAAAATACACATTCTTCTCAAGTGCACATGCAACATTTTCAAGAATAGATCATATACTAGGACACCAAAAGAACCTCGGTAAATTCAAAAAGATTGAAATTGTACCAACCAGTTTCTTAGACCACAAAGGTATGAAACTAGAAATAAATTATGCAAGGAAAATGAAAAATACCACAAACATATGTAGGCTTCACACCATGCTCCTAAATAACCAATGGATCAATGACTAAATAAAAACAGAGATCAAGCAACATATGGAGACAAATGAGAACAAAAATTCAACACCACAAAATCTGTGCGACGCAGCAAAGGTTGTGATAAGAGGAAAGTATATTGCAATACAGGCCTACCTCAGGAAAGAAGAACAATCCCATATGAGCAGTCTAAACTCATAATTAGTGAAACTAGAAAAAGAAGAACAAATGAGGCCCAAAGTCAGTAGAAGGAGGGACATAATAAAGATTAGAGCAGAAATAAATGAAATCGAGAAGAATAAAACAACAGAAAGAATTAATGAAAGCAAAAGCTGGTTCTTTGAGAAAATTAACAAAATACATAAACCCCTAGCCAGACTTATCAAGAAAAAAAGAGAGTCTACTTGCATAAACAGAACCAGACACAAGAAAGATAAAATCACTACAGACACCACAGAAATACAAAGAATTATGAGAAAATACTATGAAAAATTGTATGCTAACAAACTGGATAACCTAGAAGAAATGGACAACTTTCTCGAAAAATACAACCTTCCAAGGCTGACCCAGAAAAAAAACAGAAAATCTGAACAGACCAATTACCAGCAACGATATTGAACTGGTAATCAAAAACCTACCTAAGAACAAAACGCGTGGACCAGATGACTTCACTGCTGAATTTTATCAAACATTTAGTAGACCTAATACCCATCCTCCTTAAAGTTTTCCAAGGAGTAGAAGAAGAGGGAATACTTCCAAACTCATTCTATGAGGCCAGCATCACTATAATACCAAAACCTGGCAAAGACACCACAAAAAAAGAAAATTCAGACCTAAAATCCCTGATGAACACAGATGCAAATATATTCAACAAAATATTAACAAATCGAATTCAAAAATACATCAAAAGGATCATCCAACATGATCAAGTATGATTTATTCCAGGGATGCAAGGATGGTACAACATTAAAAAATCCATGAACAGCATCTACCACATCAACAAAAAGAAGGACAAAAACCACATGATCATCTCCATAGATGCTGAAAAGCATTTGTCAAAATTCAACAGCCATTCATAATAAAAACTCTCAACAAAATGGGTATAGAGGGCAAGTACCTCAACATAATAAAGGCCATATATGACAAACCAACAACCAACATTATACTTAACAATGAGAAGCTGAAAGCTTTTCCTTTAAGATCAGGAACAAGACAAGGATTCCCACTCTCCCCACTTCTATTCAACATAGTACTGGAGGTCCTAGCCACAGCAATCAGACAATGCAAAGAAATAAAAAGCATCCAGATTGGCAAGGAAGAAGTTAAACTGTCCCTGTTTGCAGATGACATGATATTGTACATAAAGAACCCTAAAGAATCCACTCCAAAACTACTAGATCTAATATCTGAATTCAGAAAAGTTGTGGGATACAAATTTAATATGCAGAAATCTGTGGAATTCCTATACACTAACAATAACTTAGCAGAGAGAGAAATCAGGAAAACAATTCCATTCACAATTGCATCAAAAAGAATAAAATACCTAGGAATAAACCTAACCAAGGAAGTGAAAGACCTATACTCTGAAAACTACAAGACACTCATGAAAGATATTAAAGAAGATACGAATAAATGGGAACACATCCCGTGCTCATGAATAGGAAGAATTAATATTGTTAAATGGCCATCCTGCCTAAAGCAATCTACAGATTCAATGCAATTCTTATCAAAATACCAATAGCATCCTTCAACAAACTAGAGAAAATCATTCTAAAATTCATATGGAGCCACAAAAGATCCTGAATAGCCAAAGCAATCCTGAGAAAGAAGAATAAAGCTGGAGGAATTATTCTCCCCAACTTCAAGCTCTACTACAAAGCCACAGTAATGAAGACAATTTGTTACTGGCACAAGAACAGACCCATAGACCAATGGAACAGACTGGAGAGCCCTGATATAAACCCAACCATATATGGTCAATTAATATATGATAAAGGAGCCATGGACATACAATGGGGAAATGACAGCCTCTTCAACATCTGGTTTTGAAAAAACTGGACAGCTACATGCAATAGAATGAAACTGCATTATTGGTTAACACCATATACAAAAGTAAACTCAAAATGGATCAAAGACCTGAATGTAAGTCATGAAACCATAAAACTCTTAGAAGACAACATAGGCAAAAATCTCCTGAATATAAGCATGAATAACTTCTTCCTGAACACATCTCCTCAAGCAAGGGAAACAAAAGCAAAAATGAACTCATGGGACTACATCAAACTAAAAAGTTTGTGTATGGCAAAGGACACCATCAACAGAACAAAAAGGCATCCTACAGTATGGGAGAATATATTTGTAAATGACATATCAGACAAGGGGTTAACATCCAAAATATATAAAGAACTTACATGGCTCAACACCCAAAAAACAAATAACCCAATAAAAAAATGTGCAGAGGACATGAAGAGACAGTTCTCCAAAGAAGAAATTCAGATGGCCAACAGACACATGAAAAGGTGCTCCACATCACTAATCATCAGGGAAATGCAAATTAAAACCACAATGAGATACCACCTCACACCAGTAAGGATGGCCACCATCCAAAAGACTAAGAACAACAAATGCTGGCGAGGATGTGGAGAAAGGATATGCATGAAAATATATAGCCGTATTGCCTCCTATGCTGCTTGTGGAAATGTAAGCTAGTTCAACCACTGTGGAAAGCAATATGGAGGTCCTCAGAAAGCTAAAAATAGAAATACAATTTGACTCTGGAATCCCACTCCTTGGAATTACCCAAAGAATACAACTTCTCTGATTCAAAAAGACATATGCACCCCTATGTTTATTGCAGCACTTTTTACAATAGCCAAGATATGGAAGCAACCTAAGTGTCCATCAGTAGATGAATGGATAAAGAAGAGGTGATACATACACACATGGAATACTGTTCAGCCATAAGAAGAAAACAAATCCTACCATTTGCAACAACGTGGATGGAGCTGGAGGATATTTATGCTCAGTGAAAAAAGCCAGGTGGAGAAAGACAAATACCAAATGATTTCCCTCATTTGTAGAGTATAACAACAAAGCAAAACTGAAGGAACAAAATAGCAGCAGACTCAGAGACTCCAAGAAGGAACTAGTGGTTACCAAAGGGGAGGGTGAGTGGGGAGGGAGAGAGAAGGGGATTGAGGGATATTATGTTTAGTACACATGGTGTGGGGGATCACGGGGAAAACAGTGTAGCACAGAGAAGGCAAACAGTGAATCTGTGGCATCTTACTACACTGAAGGACAGTGACTGCACTGGGGTATGGGTGGGTACTTGATTATATGGGTAAATGTATTGACCTCTTTGTTTTTTCATGTGAAACCTTCATAAGAGTGTATATCAATGATACCTTAATAAAAAATAAAAAATAAAAAGAAAGAAACTCTGGACATCCTGTTGGATTTGGACAGTTGGTTTAACTCCAGAGCAGCGTCATTGTTCTCTAAGCAGGTCACAGAGGCCTGTCCATGCTGTAGTCAGGGCACTAGGCCCTTCATTTCCGGAGGATGATCATTACCAAGGAACTGAACTGGTCTTGCAAGCGGCCAAAGAGGCTGCCCCTGGGGTGTTGAAGGGGGCCATCTCAAGTGAAAGATTGGAGTATCCTTGTGAGGCGGTGGCTATCGCCGTAATGCCAGGAGGGTGCTTGCTGTAATTCCCAGGGCAACCAACAGGAACAAGGATGGATCTCTCCAAGGTCTAAGTAAAGGCAAGGTGGCAAGGCATGACACAGCAAGGACTAACATCATCCCTGGCTAGGACCTAGCATATGCTGCTATCTGGACAGTCCTGCGTGAAACGTGGTGGATCAGATCCAGAGAAGTCAAGGACTTAGGCTTAGACGCATGAAAACATGGCTCCCAGTGTCCTCAGTGACTTTGTACAGCTCCTCAAATGTGTCTGTGTAGATTAGATACTAACTTTTCAGAACTCCTCAATTTAGTTAGGTGCAAGTGCATTTACACAGTATCAACAATGTACATGAGGGGAGAAAATGAGGAGGCTGTAGTTTTCTACCTGTTTTAAAGTAGGTTAAAAGAAAATCCTGGCTTTTTTTGTAAAGTGAAATAAAACACGAAGCCCTGGAACAAATAAAAATAAATGCATTAAACAGATCATGATTGTGGGAGTTTTGTATTGATAACTTGTCAACTTGGCTATGCTGGGAGAATTTTCCCCGAATCTCCTTCCACTTATGGTTCTAGATGGGAGTTGACCAAAAGAGAATTCTCACAAGATTTTTGAAATTTGCAGATGAAGCTGTTGCCATCATGCTATGAAGGTATTTCTCATGGTTAGATGCAGTGAGAGACAATGCAGACCTGCCAATGGGTTCCACCACGTCCTTGCTCTCCCCACAGCCTATGCCCAGCTCTTCTTCCCAACTGCTGGTCCCACTGACCAACAGCTTCCGCAAGCCCTCTGCTCGATGTGGAGGCAACAGCTTTCATGGTCTCTGACAGCTCCCTTTTATGAAACACCGTTAGCAGCTGGACGAGCCTAGCTTCCAGATTTTCCTGTAAGCTCTCATTTGTTTTCCTGGCCAGTGTGTCAGAAGGCTAGTGAGTGATTTCTATCTGATCCTTCAACCCTTCATTTTCGACTTCTCTCCAACTCTCCCACATTTGTGAAAGGTCTTCCTATAATAAATTCTTGAAATTTTGATACTCATAATGGCTCAATCAAACTCTGGCAGACAGGGTAGCACAGCAGTTGACTGAAGATTAGGTTTTGCTCTGGCGTTTTATGTGATCCCACTGAATTTGAGGATCCCGTATTTGTTTGATTTCTTAGCATCAGCTCCCAGCTCCCAGTTCCCAGTTTCCGTTTCCTGGAGAATGTCCTTACATTATCATGTACACACAGTCCACTCATTCTTCACCTGGTCATGGAGAAGCAGAGGATGGGAGAACACATTAAAATCACTCCTGCTTCTTAGTTGTTCTAATTATGAATCCAGGAGGACTCAGGAGGTATTTTTACAACACAGCAAAGGGGATTAGTACAATGCCTAATGACATAAAGACTTCAAGGAGCAGAAACCAGGGGCATTTTTTTAAATCAGAAATAGAGATAAAGTAACACTAGACATTTTGGTGAGATAAGAAAATGTTTATTGCATTTGAAGGGAGAGATGCATCTCAGAAATAATTTCAATACGTTTCACTACCCATCATTAGTACGAAAAGACTGAAAGAAAAATCTGTAGGCAAATGTAACCTTGAGAGGTATAAATCAATAAAGAATACAAAATTTTCTGTAAGACACATCAAAATGTGTCAGGGAAAAATAAATACTACAAGCTCGAGGCTTGATAAAATTGAGATTTAAACATCTGAAAGTACTGTATGTGCAAAAAAGTTGATGTTTGTGGTATATTCCATAATGGTTCAAAGGAATTTTAAAATTATAAACAGGAGGCTGCAAGACTACAGTTCTGAGCCATCGAAAATTTTTTAAGCTCAATGGATTAAGTCATACATATGCTACTGGTTTTCACTTACTTTTGTCCCTAACTGGTTACCCCAAGCCAAAGTGGATGCAAAATCTATACCAATGGTTCATAGACTCTAGGATGCATCTGAAATCACCCAGGTCTTGCTGAAAATATGCTTTCTGAGCCCACATCCAGAGATCCTGACTCAGAATCAGGAAATTTCTACTTTTTAATAATATTGTGATTCTAACCTAGATAGTCTAAGATCATACCTCAGGAAAGAGTTATCTGTACCCAACAGAATGAATTCACAGGCTCTGTGCTGAGTACACCAAAGGAAAATATCTAAATGTTATTTTCAAAGTATAAAAATACCACATAATGTCTAACATGCCACTTTGCTGAAGAAAACATATCATTTGCTTTGTTCCCAAAGATGATGCATGAAGCTCATTATTTATAACTCATTATTTATGTGTGTGTAAGCTCATTATTTGTGTGTGTATGTGTGTGGGTGTGTACTGATGTTCCTGGTACTGGTAGCAGCTCTGCCTCAGATGTGAAGGCATGAGCGTCTCACTTTGCTAGCAGGCCCAAGAAGATGGCTCCAAACCAAAGCAGAAATTTTCTCCCATCATGTTTGCTAATTCCAAAGAAATGTGAATTTATTGACCAAGGAAAATCTATGTTTTCTTTCTAATAGAGTATACTTGGAAAATTAAGGAAAACTTTAGTTCACTATGAAGAGCTTACTTTTGGCAAAAGGGGAAAGGTTCAAACATTGAAGTTCTCAAAAACAGCAAAGGAGTGCACAATTTGTGTTTAAGGATTTAGATAATTCGGAGATGTGAAATGAGATACAAATCACCCAAAGTCGGCATCTCAATTTTGCTTGTTGTGTTGTGAGTGGAAATATCATCGCATTTAACAAGGACAAGCGTTTCAAATGTTCTCTTGCATCCTTGCTTTGTAGGCTTCGTTCCCTCTGTCTGAAACCTTCCCTACACCTGCTTCACTTAACTAAATGCTGCTTTTGCCTGAGTCTCAGCTCAGACTCCACCTCCTCCAGGGGACTTGCCTTGAAATGCCTGGATCCCCATCACCACATTCCCCTCCTGAACCAGACATTCCTTCCCACACGGTCTCGGAGCAGCTGCCACTTCCCTCAGTCATGCACGGTGACTGATATCTGTGGCCCTTTTGCCTCCATAAATAACCCGGAGTCTAATGAGATTGAAAGTTTGTTCTACTTGTTTCTATTTCTGGGGTTGGGCAAAGAGTAGGGCTTTAAAAAAATATCTGCATAATAAGTGGATTTAAAATATTGAAAAGTATTAACACATGTTAAATCCTAGTGAAAGCATAGCATCAGTGGCTGGCTGAGTGTTGGTTGCATGTATATAAAAAACTAGGTCATTAGTTGCAAGATGCGTAACTCCATCAAGCAAAGCAAACATAAAATTACATCACGCTCACAGCAGCAAACACATACGTCAAGACAGAAGGAAAAGTGTACTATGACACGCTATGTTTAAGTGCTACACAGTTGCAGGGTGATCAGAATTTGTTTTCCCCATCACAGGGGCAAACACACACACATATACTCAAAGACGATGAAGTGTTCTGGCACTTTTGTTTTGCTTCCTACAGCACCTAGCCGAGCTGAGAGAATACTGATGTTTCTATTTCCTTTGGTCTTCTTATTAATGGGAACAATCTAGAACTGTATTATTCTGTGAGGTAAGTATACAAATTCTCCTAACCAAAAATGAGAGCACAAACAAGTACTTGATTTTCAGAGAAAAGGTATAAAACATTTCCTTCCAGTAATTTATGTATTTAAAATCACAACTCCATCACTTAAAGAGTATTGTTTATTTGGGTACAATTTTACATTTGTTCTGAGTATTCTAAACATTTTTTGAAAGTACAGATTACTTATGTGTTTTGTATTCTTTTCTCCCGCTGCAAGTTGAGCTGTGCAAGGCCAAGCAAACTGTGATTAAGAAAATGAGTTTTCCTTTTAATCCATTAAATTAAAATGTTGGCACATGAAGCTCGTAGCTTCTTAAAATAATGACTAAGTAAAGAAGAGGTAGTTTACTATTTAGCACAGTGAGACAATAATCAGAAAGTAATAAAAACAGATGTCTCTAAGTAGATAAAAGTGACAAACCTATATAATGCATAGGGTTTATTCCAATAACCTCCAAAGTTAATCTCTCTTGAAAGAGTGAGTACAAATCATTGCACCTTATTCAGTTCAATCAGGCCAAACCTGCCATCTGACTATGAAGCTATCATCGCAGAGGCACTTATATCCTCAGCAAACAAATACTGTGCAGGTAGGAAAATGAACCCATGTGGTAAAGAAAAGCATGTTACATATTTCAAATGAAAAGCTATTTACTGAATTAAAAAAATAAAGAAGACTTCAAATATTTTGAGCCCTACATTCATTCAAAACTCCCTCTCTCCCTTTATGTCATTCTTAGAAATCAGGAAGCCTTATGGTTTCAAATATAGTCCAGCCTGAGATATGAGTGCAGATGCATTTATTATTTTTGGAGGTGCAATACATGGTTTGTTGATATCTGTGAGAACTTTTTTTAAAAAGAGGGACACCTACAACTTAGATACTGAGATGGGCATGTACTAATATGTTGAATTATTATACATACCAGTAAAATGAAATTATTTCAAATGAAGTAGGTAGAAAATGATGTGGAAATAACTTCAGTATATTTTAGGGAGCATATTTGTGGTGATGTGAATTTGGGATTTTGAAAAATCAAAATGATTTGCCAGGTTCAGTAAAAAATAAATCCAAATTTCCCTTTGTTGGGTGATTAGGCAATCGTTCATAATCCTTTTTGACTGTATCACTTCCTTCACTTTTATTCTCAAATATTTCTTGCTCAATGAAGCCCACCCTGAAGATCTATTTAAAATTGAAATATCTTACCCACGTTCCTGATCCCCTTTACCTTCCCTACTTTGTTTTACTCTTGTAACACTTCTTCCTAATTAACTTACACTATGTCTGTTGCTTATGGTCTGTCTCCCACATTCAAATATCAGCCCCCAAGACAGGGATATTTTATCTGATAAGCTCAGTGGTTATCCCAAGCACATAGAGCACTAACTGGTACATGGTGGGCACATAATAAACATTAGTGACTTTCAGTGACATTGTATACAAACTGAATGAACAAGTAAAAAATATGTTTTAGAAAAGCCCACCTTACCACTGAATAGATCTTGCACTTCAGTATTATTCAGTATCAGTTCATGGTACAAATTTTGAGCAATTTTTAAGTTATACTACAATATTTAGAACACTGTTTTCAAATACATTTTTATTTCTATCACTATGCCTGAGACTTTTGTACATTATCCTGTAGAAACTATTTTGTTTGACAGTTTATAAATTTAGACATATGCATGTGGGGAAACTCGTTTTTACAAGAATATTAACAAAATACATAAGTCTGACAAAACTGGGCTTATTTTACAGTCAAAGTTTTTAATCTGAAACTTCTGTCTTAAATTTGACATTAGGAAACTTTTGAAAGAAACAGTTGAAAGGCGTTTTCATAATACATTGTTATACACCCATTTCCTTGATGATCTCTTCCATCTCCATTACTTATCTACTTACTCATCCATTTAAGTTTCAACACCTGATCCACAACTGTTTTGCCAGGATGACCTCGGTGCTTCATCACACGTAGCACCAGGAGCAGAGCAAGTGTTTTTATTACTGCACTTCTAGCACATTTTCCCAGTGCCTACCTTTCTAGTCAGAGGAATGTGTCCTTGTCTATAATTTCTACTATTATAGTAGCAAGGTTATCCATGACCTAAGAAAGCCCAGGCTCATCCAGGGAACATTATCTTTCTCAACTACCCAGTCCATATTTGGGAAGGAACCTTAGAATCCACCTTAGAGTTCAGGGATGAGTTGTCTCACACACTCAACATTACACCTGGCTACTTGGGCCCACAATTTGGAACTGATCATGATTCCTTGCCACTAGTATTCCAGCACCCACACAATCCTAATACAGATTCATCTTCTGACAGACCCAAGATCCATGCATTATGCATGAAATACATGATCTGAATCCATACAACATACCCAGTCAGGTCATAGAAATTTACTGACATTACCCTTCCTGACTACAGTGTGGATAAGAAAAGAGCACAAAATAAAACAAAATACAAAAATGTGACTATTGTGGTTGTAGCTTTTTACATGGGATGTTGCTATTTTCAAATAAAAGCACATCTAAGGAAGGCACTGGGTCAAGGGTATCATGCTTCTTCCTGTCTTTGATGGCAGGGCAAAGATTCAGATGACAGTGACCCTCTGGACTGCAGCAATCCCAGCCTAATGGTACCCCTTTCCAGTCTGTCCTTTTCCTTTCTGTTCTCCACAGCATTGACAAAATGACCTTCCTAAGAACTCGTAATCCCTAGCAAGCTCCCTATTTTACACATGAAATCAAGTCCAAACTCCTTCGGAGAGTATACAGAAAAGAGCCTAATGATGTGGCCTCCCTTGTTCAGGCTGCTCTCCAGGGTCTCCTGTCTCTCCCTGGGCCTCAGAGGAAATGCCTGGCATTTGAGCTGCTCATGGTGTTCCCCTGGACTGGGAACTGTGTGTTCCTGCTTCGTCCATCCAGCGATTAGCATGGGCCTGACACATCTTAGACACCAATAAACAGATCCCAGATCCAAGACAGTTGATAAAAACTTGTATCTTTCCTCCCATTTCAAATCGCAGAAGAAAAAATGAAGGGAAAAAGGTGCCCGTGGTGGCCCTAGAAACACAGAAAGAGCGCAAACAACAGATGAGCTCAGAAAGGAATCTGAGGAAGACACAGCCATTGGCATGTAAAATCCAAAGGGCTGAGGAATCTGTGATGCCATATATGCTAAAAAGAAAGCCTTTATAAATTTTCATAATTTCAAATCTTTTAGGAAAATCTCCTTTTTAGCATGGACACAACTGGTGAACAAATTAATGACCTGAAAGGTCAAGCAAAGCAATTCTCTCCTAACACACTGAAAGGACAAGATATGGAAAGTGAAGAAACCACTAAGAAAAATAAAGGATAGATTCAGATGTTGTTCAATTTCTATTTAATAGGAACTCCAGGAAGTGGAAATGAAGAAGATGCAAGGCTGGAATAATGTTAAAATAATAGAAGAATAGTTCCCTGAGCTGGGAAAAAAAAGAAACAAATCTTTTGTTTGAAAGGGCTATCAACTGCCAAGCTGGAATGTTCTCAACTTAGTGAAAATTTAGTTTCAAAGAGAAAGAGAAAAATTATGAAAACTGAAATCACATGAAAAAGTTTCCTTTGGTTTCAAAGGAATGAAGTTAGAATGAGAATTCAGATTTGTCACCTATAAATCTGGATTCTAGAAGACAATGGAAAAATTTCTTCTCAGGTTCTGAAACTAAATTATTTTGAACCTAGAATTCTATATCCAGCAAAATTATCAATCAGGCATAAAAGTAAAAGAAAAACATTTGGAAGCATAGGAAGACTCTGACAGCTTAAAATACACAAACTCTTTCTATAAGGAGTAATTGATATGGTTCTTAAAGTATATATATACATATATATTTGTATATGTATATGTATGTATATATATATTATATATAAAAAACAGGATAAATGAAAAAGTAACAAAAAAGAAAGCAAACTTTTGATTTAATTTAAATTATAATTACTAAGTGCCTAAGACATTTAAGAAATTATGGACTTATTATGCCCTGGAAATTTCTAAATTCCTATATAACAACAAAGCAAATTTTCAAAAATAGCAACTGGAAAAGCATGAGAGTATTATATTATATATCCCTTCGCACAAATATTTTGGTAAATCTAGGTTCTAGAACCCTAGGTTCTAGGTTTCAGTGGGTCCACAATCTTGGGTGGTAAAATAAATCATATCTTCATTTTCACTAATCTTTACCTGGAATTTAGTATGACCTTTAGTTATGAATCTCAGCAATAAACATAGTGGTGTTAGCAATCCCTGTGACTTTCATTAGTACAAATCACAGAAATGTTTACATCCCTTTCACTTGGTGCAGGTATGTGAAAATATCATTTATGACAGTCATTAGATCAGCCTGCAAATCGCACATAATTTCCAGTTCCCGTCTACAGATTCTCCTGCCAACGAGCTGACCACCCAGTTAGGCAACTAACTGTGCCATGATATCCATGCTATCACACTGGTGGCCCTGCCATCCGTTTTATTATTATCCTTATCTACCTCTGTTCATCATACTTGAAAGGAAGGGAGCTGTTCTCCCCTACTTCTTAACGATTTGTAAAATTGGACAGTTGGAATGAGAATTTTTAACTCTTCACAAGACAGTATGGTGTTTTGTGACACAGGTAACCAAGGAGCTACAAGTGCAAGGCTTGCAAATGCAAACGAATCACATGATCGAGGGAACCACTGATGCATCACTGAAAGTCACTTACTAATGCTGTGAGACAGGCGTGCATGTTGCAAGTTCTAAGCAGCAGAGCTTCTTTCTTTATTTGCTTTTCCTCTTCAACTCCCATTTTTACACTGTGTTATGAGGTAAAGGTGAGCACAGGTAGTGTATTATACAAGAAGGTTTGTGGATTTTTATGCCATGGAAATAGGGAGCATATTGAGAATAACATGGAGAGAACAGCATAAACAAAACCAGGGGGAAAGAAAACCACATATACATTATTTGTAGGAAGACAGGAAAAGTCATGTGACTCCATTCACAAGAAGAGTCAAATTCCAGGAAGGACATTTTTTAAAGTGATTCGTAGAAGCGATCCATAAACTTCATCAACTGCCAAAGTGGTTATGGCATTAAAAAAAAAAAAGCAAAAGACTCTCTGGTCTAAATCAAGTAGATGTTTTCTAAAATTACCAAAACCAACTCAAGGATTGGAAAACAAAAACCCACAAGAGACCACTAATTATAGGAAAAATGGAAGGGTGATCAAAGCTTACATACACATGCACACACACGTGCATACACCATCACCCTTATCACTACCAAAGACCTGTGCCAAAATGCTGCTACCAAACTTTCAAGGAACAGCTCAGTTCTCTTTTTTAAATTTTTGAACACTTAGAAAAAGGAAAAACAGAAAGTTCCCCCAATTCATTCTACAAATCAAATAAAATAACCCTAAGATCAAGACCAAGAAAAATACGTATACATGGGAAACCAATTACAGCAATATTATTTATAAATATGTACAAAATTCCGAAATGAAATAAGAACAAAGAAAATAAATTTCCTGCAGCGTAGCAAGAAGAAAAAAGGAGAGAAAGATTGACAGTGGAGTCTGTACTTGATATATGGAAGTTGAAGCTTTAATTTTCTCTAAGTTAGGGGGCACCATCAGCCTCTGAGAAAAAGCTGGAAATTAGGAGAACCTGACATTTGAAAGAAACAGAGGCAGTTTGGAATAATTGTGGCAACAGTGGGAGGCTGATTTAATCAGAGAAATTATCAGGATTGCTGGGCAGTGCTGAACTTCTATTTGAGATGGTTATCACTGCCCTCCAGCAAAATTTCTTTCCACAGAGCCTGTCTGTTTGGTTACAGGGGATTGGGAGTTGTGGTTTTGCAGAAGGGGCAAAAAAGAGAGTCTAATGAAATAAAAACTATTTAAGCTGCAAACCATGTGAAGTGAAGAGCAGAGGAAAGAAGTCAGTGATCTAGATGCCCTGCTCTGGAACAGATTGGTCAGGCTGAGAGTAACCGACAAGGAAGATGATTACATGGTTCTGTTATGGAGTACTATGCAGCAATTTACAAGAATAAAGTAGATTAATATGCACAGATATGTAAAACTTCCTAAGACAGACTGTTGAATATGTTGAATAAAACCAAGAGATAGATGTGCATGTGTGTGTGTGTGTGTATGTGTGTGTGTGTGTGTGTTCTAACAAATGATGCAGTTGCAGGGAGGGAGGCTTACAATTTCTTATTTTTATGTTACTTTCCTATGTTTGAGTTTTCTACACTTAGTATGCATTTTAACTTTAAGAACATAAAACAATAAAGCTATTTCCATGCTGGAAAAAAAATGATGTGCATAACTCCATCACGTAGATACAGCTGTCAACATTTCTATTTGCTTTCATCCAATATTTTTGATGCAAATATCCTTTTTTCTTTTTTACAGAAGGGAATCGCATACTGTTTGTAATCAGCTTTTTCCACCTTTTCCATTACATTAAATATTTCTCATATCATTTTTAGTGGCTAAATAAAGCGTTGTTGATAAATATTTATGTTTTGTTCAGTTCTTGTTCCTACCAAAACACTTCCATAAAAATCTTATAACTGTAATTTTACAAACATCTATGGCTATTTTCTTAGCGTGAATCCCCCAAAGTAGAAATGCTGGTTTAAAGGTTTCATGCAGAATTCTGAGACATTCCATGGAAATGGCCAAACTGCCTTCCAGAAAGATTTTAAAAATTTACACTCATCAACATCATATGACAGTGCCTCTTTCCATACCATTTTGCCAACATAGAGGATATGATTTTTTAAAGAAAATCTAGCTATTCATATCAGTTCCCTAAAACTAGATTTATCATGAAATTAAGAATTTTCCATTCTAATTTTGTATTAATTTTTTTTTCAAATTCAAATACATAGGAATAATGACCTGAAAACAGTTTGATTCTGTGAGATACAGAAATCAGGACAATATTTGTGTACTTTTCTACAGACTTTTCCCCCTAAGCTTCCCTTTCTTGCCAATCAGTTACACTAAAAGATTGAGGATTAGATTTTGAGAGTCTGGTCCTAACTGCTTCTGATGAGTAAAATTATTAAAATTTAAATATAACTTTAAAAATTGTGCATTGGACCTTTGTGCCATCCAAGAAGGTCAAGTTCAAGCCCCTCATTTAAAAAGACCTCTCCCTGAGAGATCACAAAAGAAAGCCTATTAACATCTTTCCCCTTTCTTTTCCTCTTTGTTCATTTTTAAACAAGGCTAATACTGACTGAGATCTAAAACTGCAGCAAACAGTCAAGGCAGGTCCCATAGTGGTACGGCATCGGAATT
The DNA here is from genome assembly GCA_032199065.1 of Smutsia gigantea. Lineage (NCBI taxonomy): Eukaryota > Metazoa > Chordata > Mammalia > Pholidota > Manidae > Smutsia > Smutsia gigantea. The sequence goes on along the minus strand of JAVSCE010005441.1, from coordinate 54,542 downwards.
GAGTCTGCTTCCACTGAACTCACTGGACACTATTATTAGGGAACATTTGAATGAAATATCCCTCTAAACCAAGCCCAGCTGTTTTGTTTTCTAAACAACACTGGAAAGGACCCATTAAATATTGCCAACTTGGTCTTTTGTGTTTTTATTTTCAAACAAGGAATTCAGAGTTTGGGAGTTTGGTTACTAAACATTCTGTTATTCTTATAAAAGATGGTGATACATTTTTAAACTGGAATGCTGTTTGAAATGTTTCTTCGAGACTCTGAAATAGTCTAAAATTTAAAAACTATTTGTTCAGGAGAGAAAAGGTATTTGCTTTCCATCACTACAGTTGTGCTGTATATATGCAAATAAAATAATCTACTGAGCAAAAGATGAAGATGGCTGCACGTGATTTTATTGTATAGACACAGCCATATTCTTCAAATTAATTATAATGACAGTGTTAACTTTTATTGTTCGTTCTCATATAAGAATTGCAAAAATGCTCAATGCTAAAAAAAGAGTAGTTGGGGGAGATCAAAGAGGATCAAAACCAAATGAAACCTCTGGTGTCTTAGCAGTTATCAAAGGAAATCACACAGCTCTCAAGACATCCAGTACCTACTTCATTCAAAAGCAAAAGGTCGAAGTCAAAAAAGAAAAAGACACCACCGTAAAATACTATTTTCTTCTGTAGTTTCACCCAGAATCTTTACAAAATAATCACAAACCCTAAAATGAATTTTTCCTTTATCTGCTACTCCCCTGGCCACTGACCTAGCTCTTTCTTTCATTGCCAAGTTCTAATTTCGAAAGTTCGTCAACCATGTCTACATCATTTATTCTGAGTGCAACTTTTTGTAATGTATCAGCTCTTTGAAATATTAAGTTGGTACTTTCAGCTGAGTTACCACACTAGAGTAATGTCATGTGACAAAATAGATGCCAGGCTATCTGGGAATTTACAGGGGACATGCGCTGAAACCCGGTTACGAAGGTCCTGCGACCCCTGCCAGTCTCCCAGTTATGCAAGGGTCAGGATTGGCGCACGAACGAGGAATGTGTGAGGGAACAACTTTACAGAGAACTGCTCTTGAGGCCAGCTCGTAGGAAGGGAAGAGGGAGGCACCGCCACTAACTCTCGGCCAAACCTACTGAGAGGGCTTCAATGAGATCCTCTGCTGCTGCCTCACGTTCTTGCAGTTGGGGGACCCGGAGGACCTTTCTTGACCCCTTTGCGGGAGGCGAAGGGGACTGGGGCAGCACACAAGAGGGTGCTTGCTAGTCTGGAGGTGGCACTTCCCACTGACAATAGGAAAAAGGTGCCCAAGTCCCAGAGCAGGTGAGTCAGACTAATTAAAAATTCTTCCCAACAGGAGCCCAGAGAGTCTGCATGGAGCAGACTGTCAAGAGCACGAGGGGCAGGCGGTGTTGTGTGGCTGCCAAAGGAGACACTACCACATCAAGGGAGTGTCCAGCCAGAGCCGCCAGGAAATGCTAAAGACCCTCCTGAGACAGAAGGTGTCTGTGGTAAACGTCTGCTAGGCACAGAGAGGGTATCAGCATCTTAAACGGGTCCAAGGAAGTGGGTATCCTGCTTCTTTTTCTCCTTCGGCCTCTCTGCTCCAGTCCCTGGTGGGTCATAAACTGCAATTAGCAAGCTGGAGGAAGGGGAGTGGGGAAAGAAAGCAGAGTTAACTTTAAATCAAATTGGATTCATGTCAGACCTGGATATTGTCATTTCTGAGTTGCAGTTGTGGATAACAGTGACCAGAGAACTTTCAGTTATGTGAGCAGGGCCAGAAGGTTTCTGACCTCGAATCAGGGGAAGGATACCACCTGAGCAGGTATAAAGGGCATGTGGACAACATAAATTGTGCATTGTAATTTCATCCCATGAGTCCTAACAGCTTCAATGCTTTCTAGAAAACGTCCTCAGAAATTGCCAATAATCTTTAAAAGGCAATGAAATAGAGTGAAAAATGTAAGGGCTTGTAACTGTGAAATTTGAAATTGAATTCTGAATTCACAACTAAACAGTTTTGTGACCTTGGCTAAGTCATTTAACATCTCTGAACCTCATTTTTTTCATCTATAAATTGAAGAGGTGAGACTGGTTAATCTCTGAAATTCTTTCCTGTTCTTAATGGTATTTATCTTGGCTTGTGTTCTCCAGAAACAGACGCTGAGACAAAGATTTGAGTACAACCTGGGAAGTAATCCTAGGAAATTCAGTAGAGAAGCAGAGAATGAGGCAGGAAAGGAAGCCAGCAAAAGGGTGTTATCAAGCCAGTTACCATTGTGGGCAACAGGAATTCCATCCCACTGTGGAATCCAGGGAGACCGTGTAGGTCCCCCCTGCTCAAGGGAAACAGAATGCAAGCCAAACTGGCAGCCTTAAATTGTCTAGTAGCCATATTTGAAGAAAAAGGTGAAATTAATTTTAATAATTTTTTCAACCCATTACATTCAAAATACTACATTTCAAATGTAAAAATTATTGAGATATTAAAACTTTTAAAATAAGACTTCTCAACCAGATTTAAGCTTACAGACCAACTTGATTTGGACACTAAACTTTCATCTTCATGTGTTCTTAGACTTTGTAAAATTTACATTGGGAAAAGTAGCTTCATAGAGCCAAGTTTTTCCAACTATACTGAAAGGTTTTTCAATAGCAAACGTGTATCTATTTTTTAATCTTAATTAATTAAACTCAAATAAAATTGAAAATTCATTTCCTCAGTCACACTATGTGCTCAGTAGCCACATGGAGCTGGTGGCGTGGACAACACAGCCGTTGAGCGCGCCTCAGAGTTATGCTACCTGAGGGGCAAAGAAGCCGGGCATTTGCCCACCTCATGGGCCATTATTGGTTAGTGGCTGTGTCTGGGGCCATTGACAGGTGTGCTCATGACTGAGCTTGCTCACCAGCAGAACAAAGCTTCTTGCAGGGAGGTGCAGGTGTTCGCAGTGAGAAACCTTCTGCACGTAGACGTGAATGCCGAGGGCTGTGGGCGGAGCGCTGACAGTTTCTGCTGCCCTGTATGACCACCGTTTTGTCATTTTTGTTTCATTTTTATGAAATCTCTTTTCGGTACCTTGGAAGAATGTGACAAATCAAATTTTGTTTCAAATATCCATCACAGGCAGTTTTCCTCCCATTACCATTGATGGTCCTGAGGATGGGAGGCCCTGCCTTACCCTGCATAGTTTGCTCCATTCGTAGCAATTCCCTGGTTGCTGAAGTGCAGTAATTCAGGCATGAGGTGGCTGCTGCCATATATCGGGAGAATGCTGGTTTATTATGCAACCATCCCCATCCTAGTCTCCAAACCAAATCTGATTTTAGGTAGAAAGAACTTAAGACCAACTTAATATGCCAAGACTTGACATTTAAATATCTCTGCACCAAGTTCAATTAAAAGCTTGATCCTGGGACCCTTGCACCCCTAAGACCCATTTAAATTTGTACCATAGTTTGAATGTGGAATTCTCTGGTCTATTCCCCTGAGCCTCAGTTTGGCTAATTAGATTTCCTAATCTCAGGCAGAATGTAGTCCAGCCAGCTGTCCTCCCTGCTGTGTCTTTCTGCTTATCCCACGGGCCTCTAGCAGACTTGTGGCTCTGGGGCTCTGTCCTCATCCCTGTATTCCTCAGTGTTTCCTAGTCTCTGTGCCCAGTGCCTTCTGGGTTGTGTGAGGCTAAACCCTCTGGAAACATATTCTATCTGCCAGACTGAGACTCCTTCCATCTTTTCCTTCCTGGCCTTGGCCTCCTAAGCAGCAGGATCTTATTCTGGGTCCCTGTCTCTACCACTCTATCTCGTAACACTGCACTTAGCCAGGCCGTATAATATCACAGTCCCAAAATAGGATAGCATCTGCCTTAAAGCTTAAATTAATGCATGTAAGCTATTATCATTCCTCTTTCTTTCTAATCTATTTGCACTATGAAGTCAGATTCATTTCTTGAAATCCTGGACTTAACATGCCAAAATTTAATGAAGAAAACGTGTAACTGTCCTAGATGGAGTCAGATATTGGAGAGACAAAGGAAGTACAGGACAAGGTCCCTCACCTTAAGTCACTGTCCAGCAAATTCAGAAGGCAAGATCCATATGAATGTATGACAGAATTAGCAAATAGTGTAGAACTGAGATTGGCAAACTTTATCTGTCTTAAAGGGCCAGAAAATTAGTATTTAAATCACTGTGGTCCATATGTTATTGTTGAAAGCACTCAACTCTTTGCAGCATGGAAGCAGCAACAGACAATACATAAACAGACGAGCATAGTTTTATTGGACACTGATGGGGACACAAGAATTTGAATTTAGTAAAATTTTTCCATGCCATGAAATATGCTGTAGGGCCTTCTAATCTAAGAAGTAGCCTTTAAATGCATTGCCAAGATGGCACTCGCCAGATGAGCATGGGGTGGTGCCCAGGCATTTTGGCGGGCTATGACGTTAGTCTACCTGTGTTCCAGGTATCTCCCTATTGGTGGCGTGAGTCTTCCACGAACATCATCAGCTCGTGGACACCGTTTGCTTGCATTATGTGCCTTCCTGCGTGAAGAGCTTGTGACTGCTTGACCTTCATGCTGATTGGCCCATGAATGTTATATATACTCTGCTGTTTCCGCAATAAACGAGTTCCTGCTTTGACTGAGCTCCCTGTCGCGTCTGTTTGTCTCTGGTTCAGGCCTAGGGGCCGGAGGCTGGTGATCGGGAGGACAGTCGACACTCACCTCACCCTTCCCGGTCCTGCCTTGCCGGGGCGTGTCTCCCCCTTCCCGTTTTCTCCGCAGGTTCGGAGGGGGCTCGGGGAAGGCTAAAAACCCAGACAATATGCAACTTTATTTTTCCCCAACAATAAAAAAATAAAAACACCACTCTTAGCTTGCAGACCACAGCAACAGACAAGGGGCAGGATGTGTTTAGATGTCATTGTTTTCCAACCCCAATTCTTAATTGGGTGGTTCTGATCCAATAATACGGAGGCTCAAGGAAGAGAGAGAATCATTGAGATCCCTTTATAGAGAAGTCAGAACAGAAACTGAACCTACAAAGTAGGTAGTAACTTCATCTGCATGATGAACGAAAAGAAGAGGGTATCTCCAGTGAGCAGCAGCATTCTCCAGGAGAGACCAGCCGCGTGTGGTGCGTCAGGGAGTGTTGATGTAACAACGAATGGGACAGAAGGTCCTTACTGTCCATGATTAGCTGGGTATCTGCCAGATACATACACGTGACCACACAGTTGAATAGATGCAATATGAACATTGCATCTCCTCTCTATCCTATCCTTGTAGAATTGCTTTTAGAAAAATAGTGAACCTTCTTCTGACCTCCAGTTTTTAAACTCAAATTTTCCTTCTCTGTACTTCTTTGATCTTTATTCTGTATAATTTCCTCAACTTTGTTTTGTAGTATCTAATTCTTGTTCTCAGTTGTACCTAATGTGACCATTCCATTGAGGTTGTGATATAAATGGCTATATGTTATTTCTAGAATTCCATTTTTTGAAGTCTTCTTTTCCTAGTTTCATACTGATTTCTTCTTGAAGTATAGTATTACACCTTCATTTTTCTCTAAACAGATTAAATATACTTATAGTTTAGATGTTTTATTTTCTCTAGGTTTCAAGGTGCTAAATTTCTATTGCTCATGATGATTTATTTCTCTGGACAGTTTGTAATTTTGATAGTAAACTAATATTTAATGGGGTTTATTCCTCAGAGACACTTGTGCTTGGGATTATGAAAGTGTCACTACAAAAATTCTTTTTGTTTGCCTCTCTTAAGCCCACAGGGATTTTGCCCATTCCATAACAGCTTCCATATTAATGTCTTAGCCTTTATATCACATGAGTAGTGTAAATTTGAATGCCACAACCACAGAGAGAGAGTGCAGGCTTACATTTGATGTAAGTGGTTATTTTCCTATTTATTCCTCTGGCATAAGGCACACCTCCCTCAGCTAGCAATGGAGTTTTCTAGTCCCTCAAGCTTCTCACCTGGTACAGGCCTGAACCTTCATTTTCTGTCCCAGCAATGGTGTTGCAACCTCAGCTCCCTGCCTTAGGTCCATGGGTCTCACAGGTCTGTGATTATTGCTTTCTGCTCCATCACTGGGTCCCTTCCACCGGAGCTTCCCTATGTATCTCACACCCTTTAAAACATATTTTATCCAGTATTTTTGTACTTGGAGGGCAAAGAGAACCTTACCATGTACTTCTAGCTGACACACTGTCCAGAAGAGACAGTGGTTTTTATTTTTAAGATGAAGAAATAAAAACATGGGAGGACTAAGAGAATGAGGATTTTAAATGTGGACAGGAAGAATATAAAGATTCTAAACAGGAAAATAAGATCTCTCCAGTGACACAGCGGATTGAGAGTTCTGTATATAGATGCTTTGCTTTTTAAATGGTTTATATTGAAATCATTTTATATTTACAGAAGATTTGAAATTTCGTATTGAGTTGCCATATATATGTTTCACCCAGCTTCTCCCAATGTTAGCATCTTACAGAACCATGGCATAAAGGTCAAAATAGCTTTATTCAGATTTCCCCAGTTTTCCACTAATGCCCTTCCTCCATTCCAAGGTCCAACCCAGGGTTTCATGTAGTACTGAGTTGTGTCTCCTTGGCCAACACCAATCTTCGATGGTCCTCAGTTTATCATTGTCTTTCATGACCCTGACACTCTTTGGGAATACTAATCAGGTATTTTGTAAAATATCCCTCAATCTGCATTTGTTTGGGGACTTCTCATGATCTGATCAAGGCTATGCATTAACAAGAATGCTATCACAGAGGTGAGCCACCCTTCTCAGTACATCAGATAAGGGGGGCATGTTCTATTACTGGTGATATTAACCTTGACTTGATTAAAGTGGTGACCACTGTTTTGAATTACTGTAGAGTTACCCTTTTTCCCTCAGTAAATAATAAGTATTTTGGAAGCCATACTTGGAGGCTATGCCAATATCCACTCTCTCCTTAAGCTTTTGTCCCCATATTTTAGCATCCACAGGTGGATCCTGCCTATAGCAATTGTGACTAATGCTCTAGTGTTCAAATGATGACTTACTATTTCCTTTTGCATTTAATTAGAATTTTTCTGTAAGAAGAAGTTGTCCTTTCTCCACCATTTACTTATTTAATCATTTATCAATATCAATATGGACTTCTGAGTTTTCTATTGTTCATAATCCAAAATTTTATTTTGTTGCTGAAATGGAGCCCGCTTGGGCCTTTGGGAGCTCTTTTGCATTGGTGCTTTATCTTTTCAACATCCCCACAATCCTTAGTGCTCCCTGACTTTTTGGCACTACCAGAGCCTCCACTTCATCTTGTATTACCCCTACCCCAGCTCTAGAATCACTGTAAACCACAGAGTGGATCATTTGGAACCACCCAGGGAAAGAGAACAGTCAGAAAAGATGTTAAAAGGACACTGGCAAAGCCACACATCAGGGGTTGAGAGAAGGGGTTGGAAGCCAGCAAAGGAGATAGAGAAGGAGCTGTCAGAGCAGTGGGGGAACTCTCAGGACATGGTGTCAGAGAAGCCAAGAAAAGGCATCGCACAGCCTGAATATTAGGCTCCCCCATAAAGCATCATACCTGTTCCCTGCGAACTTACCTCACTATTCCCTCTTCAGAAACACAGGAATCTCCCAGCCAGGTACCTTTATTGCCCTGGGCTAATTGGCCAGGTGGCAGTAAACACAGCCACAACTAACAAACTCAGCCCTCCAGACTGCAGACCCTCACTGCACTAACTCAAACGTTTTCTTCCTCCTTTCTCAGCCCAAATCCCACTCACCCCCCAAAGTCAGATCTAGAATCACTGTAAACCACTGTAAACCCAAAGTCAGGACAGGTTGCACCTTTTCCTTCAACCTTTTCCCAAACTCTTGAGCTACATTTATCATTTGATTTTTTACATGGATCTATCTCTACCATTAATTTAGCATTTGGATTATATTATTTAAAAAACCTTTTGTTTCATATTATTTATTTCCCAACAATACTATAAATCTCTTAGATCAGAGGTCATACTTCATACTTTTTGGTATGCTCAGTAGTTGGTAATACTTAATACTTAATAGACATGTAACAAATATAAGTAAGTTTAACATTCATACAACAAATCAACCACTATTGTGAGTCATCAAAGAAATAGTTTAGCACTGGTAAGATTCCAAAAGCTGTCTTATCTATGCGGGAATGTTAAAAAGTACTCCTTAAGATACAAAGTTAGAATAGCCATGCAAATTGCAGGTGGCCTTGACGGCATTCCAAGAAAATGTAACCTGCAGCCAGGGCAATTCTTATGTCTTACCAGGAAATAATTAATCAGGATATTTATGGCTTATCTATTAATAAAGTAAGTCACTATAATATTTTACATGAGCCTTTTTTACTCTGTTTTAGAACAACTATCTGATTTATTTCCATTTTTAAAATCAACAATTTCTGTTACAGAATTATTAACATTGAAAGTTATCAAATTTTCAAAGCAAATGGGAGAGTATTAATAGAATTAATTGATTTTTGAAAAAAGGTTAATATCATTGTTTTGCTTATTAAAACAATGTGTATTCATTGAAAAAAAATCAAGAAAATATTAACAAAAAGAAAATAATCCCATAACCCCAACACCGAGAAACAGATGCCATTAACATTTTTCTCCAGCTTTATTGAGATATTGTTGACTTGTTAACATTTTATTGCATAACATACTATATGTATATATATAGGAGTACATGCATGTATGATTGTTTTATATGAATTGTTTTCTAACTTATTTCACTTAACCTTTTGTATCGTTCGCACCACTAAATATTTTCTACATTTATGATGATGAATGTAGTTTTATAGATTGAATGTATTATATTTTATTAAACTATTGTCTACATTTGACATTAGGGTGTTTCCACTTTCCCCCCAATATTTGCCATGCCACAATGAACTTTCTTGTGCTTAATAGTGAACACATCCACATTTCCTTAGCATGAATTTCTAGAAGTGAATGTCTTTGTAGGAATGGCTATCCATGATTTAAGGTTTTTGTTTTTTAAATAGCCATTGCCCGACTTTTGCACCAATTTACACTCCCAATCAGTGGTAGTTAAAGCAACTTTCAAGCAATATATATCATTTCATATTTTTAAAGGAATTATGCTTACCTCTACTTCTCTCTAAAAAGATGATGAAATAAAGCTACAGCTTCTTTTTCCTATTATGGGAGTGCCCTTTTTTCCTGCAGTTTTGATTAATTTTTAAAATATTAAATATGTTTGCTTCCTCATATAAAAAATGCAAAACAACATGCATTGTTTAGTGTGAATTGCAAAGAAGGTACAAGGTCATCTGAAATAAAGAAGTTCAAGGGAGCATGGCTGCAGCTAAGAACAATAATAAAATTTATTAATTAGGTTCCTATATATAAACCTCTTACCAAGAATTTTTTTTTAAGTAAGTTCTTTGGTTTATTAATATATTTGTATGAAAGATAGTATTTTGCCCTTTTATTTCAAATATACCAATTTTTCTTATAAAAAAGAATCAGGCTCAACTAACATGTGTGCACAAACAATTGAGGGATAGTTGTCACATTTAAATTGTACACTCACCACTGCACGAAGAATTTGATGCAAGTGTTTATATTTTGAATGACAAATATAAAAAACAAAATAATTAAAATTAAATAAGACTAATAGGGCCAAGAAAAAGGGAGACACAAATACATTGACATGAAAGTTCTCACCGAACTTCAAATTTGGTTTCATGAATTGTTCTTTCTTGTTTAGACGTCTTTGCTGTTAATTCCACATACCAGATCTCTGGTATGTGAAAAATTAAAATAACAATTAAATAATTCCAATTATTAATATTTATTTCAAGGAAAATGAACACAAATACTTAAAGAAAGATTTAGGGGATACACACACTTTCCTCTATGTACAGATAAAAAAATAGAAGAGTAATGTTGCCTCTGGTTACTTTCAAACACTGAACAGTTTTAAAAACCAGTCCACTTTCCTCCTCAAAGATCTGAAAGCAGAGCATGAACTCAACCTACATTTTTTTTTCTATTTGCCTGACATCAACCATAGTGACTAAAGCTTAAGGTTGCTTTAAATTGAACAGTCTTTTAAACTAATACTGTATTCCTGAAGTATTCTTAAACTAATACTGTATTCGTAAAGTATAAAGGAGATGGAGTTGGCGTCCAGGAAAAAAGAAACACTCTATTGATCCCTGAAGAGACATTAAGAAAGCTGAAGATCACATAAGCAGTCTGTTTGGCAGTGGTGACAGTGCAAGGAAAAGCTATTATTAAATAGGACTTTGCCCACCAGGATGCAGGAATCTGCTCACAGAATCTCATTTTGCTATTGCAATATTATTTTTGTTTTCCACAAATTGGATAACATGCATTGGTAAGACAAGCAACACTGCTCTTTAAACAAAGAAATAGTGGGTAAAAGAACTGATAAGTGATTAGCAAAGTCAGATCTACTTCAGTCAAGGACATCACAATATATATAAATCACATCAGACTGCCAAAGTGCCTACAGGACCACTGGGCAAGTCTTTGGGGAAAATGCTAAGAGAGTGGCTCTGTAAATGCATGTTACACCTTGGAAGCTCCTAATAATGTGGGGGTAAAAAACATGTGCATACACATGCATAATGCTTTATTCTCATAATGTTCCAAATTCTAAAAAATGTATGTCTCTATGATACAAGTAAATTACCTGTTATTCTAGCTTAAAAATTTGGAAGAGCTTTTTTTATAGATTAAGAGTATGCACTGAAAAAAAGGATATATTATTTTCCAGGAACCATAATCATTAGAAGCTTTTGGAGGAGAGAAGAGATTTATGTAAATTGGTACTGTAGATCTCAGTAATTCTGAGAGTTTTAGTTCCTCCTTAACAGAAAATGTTGAATTTTTCCTCTCTAGTGAAAAGGTGTGGACTAGAGACAATGACTCTTATTTAGGGCTTTGAATTAAACTTCATAAATGGCTTTACAATCCAGTGAGTGTCTGGGAAGTCCCTCTTCCATTCCCTCTCAATGTATATAATAATGTCATTATTTTGAATAATGTTTTTTTTTAACTTGTTTACTTTATTTCTGGTCTTAGAGAGGCACTGTGAGTTTCCTATGTACCTTTAAGCCTCTAGTGAAGCAGAACCTCCCTTATGCCTACTGTGTCAAGGGAAGAGGAAATACCTCAGACAGGCCCTCCACTCATTACTCAGAGACCAGCAGGAGGCATCACCTGGGAAAGTCCTAGAGAATCCGAATATGGGTTCCACCCCATCCTACTGAGTCAGACTCTGCATTTCAACAAGACCCAAGTCATGCAAACACAAAGTAAAGTTTAAGTAGCATTGCCTAAGAGCACATCCACTCTTCCCTTCCAGGGATTTTTCTCCCTGGCTATTCTTCGATTTAGAAAGAGGTGTAGCATCTCTGTGAACAGTGGTCCATTTTCAGATACACATGAAGTAAAGGTAGTATTTTTTATTTATATTAATCTACTTTCTATGTATATGACCTTCTTCATTGTCTGAAGACATCCATTCCAGGTAGGGGAATTAGTTTTGTTACAGCTAGATTGTGAGGAAAAAGGGAAAGGAAGAGTTAATGTTCAGCCTACAACATCCAAAATAATTTTTTTAATTCTGCAAAAGATAAGATCTTGAAAGCCAAGCTTTGTTAAGAGAAAAAGATTGTCTACCATCCCTATCTTTCCCCCTTTTATCATATCACAAAGTAGGTGGATGCAGATCATAGCTTTTTTTCCCATTGATTAGAGAAGATACCTATTCCCTGTTACAGAGGTCATGAATTTTTTTTCACTGGTTTAATTTGGAAATAATTGTATGGCTGTTCCTTGGCTTTTCCTTGTCTTTCATGATCTTGGCAGTTTTGAAGAGAAGTGGGTAGTTAGTTTGTGGAATTTCCTCAATTTGAGTTAGCTAATGTTTTCTTGTGATCAGACTAAATTTATAGGTTTGGGGGAAGAATATCAGACTGGAGATGTTAAACCATGGAAGTTTATCCTTAATGTATAAGGATAAGCTGTGGGTGAAATAAAAAGCCCAAAGACTGCTCCTTCCAGTCACAAGAGATGGTAGTGAGAGAAGGGAGACAGAAGTAGGGCAAGTATCTCCTCAACATACACCTTTTGGGGGTAATCTTTGGGGAAGTGAAGCTTTGTATCATCTAGATAAGTAAAGGATGACCAGAAGCCAATGGGTTGGTGGCTCGCTTTTCCCAGATTGGAGGATTTAAGCAGTGGTGTGTTGGTCAAAGTTTAACAACTGGCCTAGGGGAGGTGGACGTGAGGAAGGGTGGAGTCCTGATTTATAATGTTTGCTTATTTCCATGGTATAAATACTCCACTTTGGCTGATTGAAAGCTATCGGCATGACATCATGGAACCCAGCTGGGAAGAAATACTATTATATACTATTAAATACTATTATAGTATTTCTACCACACAAATATACTAAACATAGGTAATAGCAAAATGTAGTAGAATAAATATTAAGTGATGTTTTTGAATATTATCTTTGCTTTTAATATAGTTTGTCTAAATGCATGTTTAAATAATGGCTGTATTTAACAACTGGAGCACAAAATTCCTGAAAAATAACAATTTGTGGAAAACTTAAAACTCCCTCCAGCACTCCATCGCTTCTAGGGGATGATGGGCATTTGACTCAGAACTACATCCCACGCGGCTCAGAAGCAATGGTACCGAGGCAGCAGCAGAAAGTTCATAGGTATACAGGACTCAGAAGGCATTCCTGTCTCTTCACAGCCTTTGCAGGTGAGTGAGTCTCTGTAGGGTCTCACTTCCCCAGTGAGACTGTTGGTGACTGGCAGAGGTCTAGGAGCAGGGCAACAGGCCATCGGCAATGGTACTGTCACACTGGGGAAAACGTTCAGGGCAGTGGCAGCAGTAGTGAGGGCCAGCACGGCATGCCAAAAGACCAGATCAGTCACATTTTAGTGGCCCCAATTCCAAGGAAAAAACAATCCGGCCCGCCCCTCTATAGGGAGGATCACTGAGCAATCAGAGGGCGGGCGTGATCCAAGCGTGTCTCCAGGATACAGTAAGATCCTCCTTATACACCAGATGCTGTCTTGGGAAAGAGGAGGAAGAGGGTGGTAGAGAATCTGAAAGACTGTATATCATTTACAACAACATTACTCAAAATGTGGTCCATGGGCCAGTGCCAGTCCACAAATGATTTACTTGACTAAGGTGAGATAAATACAGGTGAGAGTTCATGTTTAGAAGATTCTATCATAAACTGCCGTTGCCATGACACCACAGCATGCGATCAGTGGGCACGTCTTGCTGAACAAGATATAGCCCAGTTCAGGTGTGCTGGACCTGCACGGCAAGTTGCTTAGGGAACAAGCTGCATACTAGTCATGCACGGGAAGACCATGTATTTGAACCATGATCAGTTAAAAAGATCAATCAATTTGAGAAGCAGTAATCTAAAAGACTTCTGAAACCATCACCTTTGAATGGGAATAAAATTCTGAAGAGTCTGACTCAAAGGTTGTCAAAGTGTGTTCCTTGAACCAACATATCGCACAGACTGGGAGCTCCTCAGAAATGCAAAATCTGGGTTTCCACAAGATGTACAGAGTCAGAAGCCCTAGCGGTGGGCCCAGCAATCTGTGTTTTAACATACCTTCTAGGTGATTCAGCTGAGTGTTTGAGTTTAAGAACCACCAGGTAGAATGTTTAAAGTGAAAGAATTATGTTCAAGCTGAAAGAAAATGAAACACAATTAAGTGCAAATTATCCCTGCTAGAAGATCAGGCCAGGTAAAGAAAAAGAAAACTAAACTTGCTTTGCACATATATGCAAGTGAGTGAGGCCAAGGTGCTGAGCTGAGTACTTTTAGTGGGGATCGCTTTTATTGTTCTCTCCAAGCTTACCTGGAGTGCTGCCGTTTCCTATTGCCAAGCATACTTAATTTCCAGCTAACTTCATTCTGTTTTTCCCCAAACAAGGTCACAGGAACAGGAAGAGTGCATCTCTAGTTTTCCTGCTGGGTTTCTGGCTTTCCTCACATTCTGTGCGACTGCTCTGATTAGAAGGCCCCTCTCAGCTACTTTGTGTCATCGGTTCCTTTCCCTCTCTGCTGACTATTTCTGGAACCCCTAGCACAGTATCACCCCTGAGGCTTTTGTCCCTTCCCAGGCAAGGCTGAGATGGTTTCTGCTTAGAATCTGGCCAACTTGGACGTCACAGCCAAGGATTCTCTCTGCTCTCCTTCAGTATGGCATTTTCTTTCTGGGGATGCCACGGGGGGCTCACAGGATCTTCTGACGCGGTCTTCCTCAAACCCCTGTGCATACAAGTCCCCTGGGGCTCTTGTTCTCCCGCAGGCCTGAGCCTCAGGCGGAGGGTGGCACTGGCAGCTGCATTCCCAACAAGCTCCCACGGAATGCTGACACTGACATCCTGCAGACAGTATTTTGAGAAACAGGGTTTGCAGCAGTGATTTTTCTGCTCTCGCCAAGTCTTCTCCCCAGGTGTTGAGAACAGGTGAGAGAGTGTACTTGTAAGGTGATCTACTGTCCTGGTGTGACCGGGATCGTGCTGACCAACCCCGGGAAAACCCAGGCCTGGTCATCCCAGTAGACCCCAGCCACTCGGAATAGCCCTCAGCCCGTTTCTCCTCCTCTCCTTCTCCACCTGACCTTTGTGCTTTGCTCTAGACTTTTTCTTAAGATAAACATCTTCCCCTGAGGCTCTTCATTCTCCTGCACACAGTGCCCTCCTTTTGGCAGTTGTGCCTCCACCAGTCCTAGATACACAGCTGTACCTGCAGCTAGGTGGGTAGTCAGCCCAGTCTCGTGGAGAGCGGTCCTTTTAACTTGGTTGGAAAGTTCCATTTAATGTTTCCCCACGTGCAGTCAGGACTAAGAGGCCTCTCTGAGGTCAGCTGAGCCTATGTGTGACAGTTCGGTGTGTGCTTTCATATTAACATTCTCATCCCACCTGGTCTCTGCAGACAAGCAGGTTCCCCAGTGCCCGGGAGCTTTGCCTCATAGGTGATGATATGGATGTTATCTGGAATGAGGAAAAACCAAAACATTCAGAGTTGGGGCTTGGCCAATACAATGTGTTTTCCAGTACAGCTGACCCTTGAGCAACTTGGGGGTTAGGGATGACAGCCACCCACACACACATACACACTCAAAAATCTGCATATAACTTTTGACTGCCCCAAAACTAAACTACTAATAGCCTACTGTTGACTGGAATTGTATGCTATGGGAATTATATACTGTATTCTTACGATAAAGTAAGCTAGAGAAAATTTTTTTAATTGTTGAAAATCTCCAAAAATTTTCCCAATGTATTTATTGAAAAAATAATCCACCTGTAACTGTACCCATGCAGCTCAAACCCATGTTGTTCACAGGCCAACTGTATTTACAATCTTCCTTTCTACACTGACATTCTTCCAGGCATAACATCATGTCTCATCGTCCTAGAAATACAGCTCTGATAATGTCTATCCATGGCTAAAAAGCTTCATTAACCTTGAATTTACAGCAGAATCATTTCCAAACTCCCCATATTAATACAAAGTAATAGTTCTCAAAATTGTACTGTACATCAGAATGACTAGAGAGACTGCCAGCCTCGGCCCTGGGTCTCAGATTCAGCAGGCCTGGAGGGGGGGCCCGGGACTTGATTTCTAATGGTCTGACACTGATCCTGTCGGTACACGGACCACAGTCTGAGAACTACTGGCCCAGTAGCACCATTCCAGCTGGCTATGGGCCACAGCCCTACAACCAGCTTCACTGCATGTTTCCAAAGACAACCCCTTCCTCTCTGCTCCTACTCTGCCTTTGCTTTGTTTCATTCATTTATCCACTCTCTCACTGACTTACTCTGCTCAGCCTGTAACAAAATACTATCAGCTGGGTGGTTTCAACAACAGATATTTATTCCTCACAGTTCTGGAGGCTGAACAGTCCAGTATCATGGTGCCAGTAGACAGGATTCGGGGTGAGGGTTCTCGTCTTGGCTTGCTGACAGCTGGTTTCTCACCACGTCCTCAGCAAGGAGAGGGGAAGCTGTCTCTTCTTGTAAGGGCACCACTCCATCACGAAGCTCCACCCACATGACTTCATCTAAGCCTCCTAAAGGCCTGCCTCCAAATCCCACCACACTGGGGGTAAAGCCTCAACATACAGATTTGCGGGGACACAGACATTCAGTGCATAGCACTCATGGCTTCAGTCATTCAATCAGTGGTTCATTATTTCATCAAACTTTTGTTCCCAGCTTTATTGAGGTATAACTGATAGAAATTATAACTATGTAAGGTTTAAAATGTGTTTTTTTGGATATACTTCATTACACACTTTTAGAGACCAACAGGAGCTCTGTCAAGTGCCCTCATGAAGTTTATGGTGTAAGGAAGGAGAGAAAAAAAGGTACCCTTTTCATTAAAGAGTGCTCCATTGTTTCCAGAGCTTCCACATGCAAGCTCCCATTTGATCTTCTCCAGAGCCCTGGAAGACCAAAAGGGCAGAGATTATTGTACACATTTCACAGATGAAGACACTCAAGGCCAGGGAGAAGTGGTTCATCTAAGGTAATGCCAGCCCAGGTCTTCCCAGTCCCAAGTCTGTGTTTCTCCCACGCAGTCTTGATTCATTGTATGCCCTCTCTCCTTGCCATCCAAATTACACTCCTTTAAAGCCCAATCCAACACTACCTCCTCCATGAAGCCTTCTCTAATAACCCTCGTTAAAATAATTTCTTTCCTATCAACCAAGATAGACCTTTATTTTCTCTCTACTGTCACTTAAGAAATATATAATCTCCGTTTTAGACCCCAGTCTCCTTGAGAATAGGATCAATCCTTCCCTCTCCTTTTTGTCACCCACAGCGCTCAGTTCTTAACTTATAGTAGATGCTCCTTAAGGACTGAGAAATGAAAAAAGGAATGAAGGATGGGAGATGAAAATTCCACCCATTTTTTTCTCAGTCAATGGTTATATTCTTAAGATAATCAACAAAGCATATAGTTGAAGATGAAAGCAGAGTTGAGTGCTATCTCTTTACTTCCTACCTCCATAAACAGGGGTGGGGAGGATGAGCATTGATTGATTGCTGGGTGCCAGGTGTTTTATGATGACATTTTGCCTTCATAATCTAATTAACACTACAGTTGCCATTTTGGAGACCCTGAAAGCCCAGAATTACTTAGAAGTCTGCCCACATTCAGACTGGAGAAGCACTTTAAAGAAGAGATCGAACGCAACTGCATTCAACCTCATGTGGCAGTATGAACACATGAGATCACCTCCAATTTTACTATGACAATAAGAAATTATCTATCATTTAACTACATAAGAAATTAATTTGTTGTATAGTAACAATCTTGAGACCATCTTTTAGTAACATGGCCCTTCTCCTTCCTATCGACTTGTCACTGATTTACAACTTGTTAGTTGAGTCCTTTGATCCATTATTCTTAAAGGGGAAAGGAATTTCACTATTACCATACTCTTGTTCTTCATGTAACCAGTCATTACTAGTTGTGAAATGCTAGTCTGTAACTTAGACAGTTAATCTGTCTTAACAAGTGGTATTGTGTTATAACAGAAAATGTCCACTAGAAAAGACAGTGTGAAAGTTGTGGGGTAAATCCTGGAACAAAGTGGGGGCAGGGGTGAAAAAAGTCCAGAGATGCCTACATGAATAAACCCAATAGGAATAACTAGCAAAAATGCAAAACTCAAACATTAAAGCAATTTGTTAGACACTTATCATATTACAGGGCTGAGAATTATTAGGGAGTTTAACCAAATGAATTGCCAATGAATGTCATAGGGCCTTGACAGAGGCAGAGAGGAGACACACAGCATTAAGGAAATGACTAACTCACCAAGGAGCACTCGTGTACGGGTTTCACAGCTGAAATCTTACAAAAGCAGAGAACTGCAACATCCTGCAAATGAAATAAATATATCAAACATTCTCACAAATGTATGAAATACCAATTCATATTCTTTTGTCTTACAGGTACTACAATATTCTATCTGGTAAACACCTGCCAGTTTAATCGATGGGGTTACTACAAGGTCTTATCATTTCATTAGCCATTAAGACAGCTGAAAATCAATCTTGGCATCCTAACTTTTTTTTACAATTTCAATGAAACTGTTTCAAGTAATAAGGAAATTCTACCAAAATCTTCCAAACCTTTTTTGATCTGCCAGATGGAAAAAAGTTTCAAAGCACATTTTCAGGGCTCCTGAGGTGTTCAATTCAGAAAAATCAAGTTACAACAAATGTCCTATTTCTTGAACAACTTTCTATTGTTACTTAGCCTGTCAGATCAGGGAGCTGGTAATATCATGCATCTGAAGAAGGGTGAAAATTGCGAAGTAGGTACATTTTCTCTAATCCAGTGCTGATGATGTTAATGTATGCTGGCTTCAATGGGCAGTTTCAGTCACTCGTGTGCATGTTCTCAGATGGGACACAGGCAGGGACACCGATCTCCTTGAAAATAAAAAATAGAGCAGACATTTGATTTTTGTCACTGCTTCTTGGAAAGAGTTCAACCAATGGTGGATAGGTTCCCAGAAATCTCTGCATTTAGGAATTCATAGGAAGGACAAAGTAAGATCTATATACAGCAATGAAGCCTGTTCGTAGTAAGTATGTCTAAGAACCCTCTGGAGAGAACTATCATTTTGTCTGGTCACTAAGGGGCTTTACAACAGTGAGATTTCTTTGTAAATAACAGTAACAATAACAATACTAGATCGTGCTTACATATTTAAGTTCCAGACACTGTTCTAAATACATTTTAAGCATATTTTATCCTTACAGTAACCCTATCAGGTAGGTACTATAATCATCCTCATTTACCAGGTAAACTTAACAGAAGTTCAACAACTGCCCAAGGTCATACAAAGGTAGTCTGGCTCCGAAGCCTGAATCTTACCCAGTAAACACTATTACTTTTTTATATATAGATAATAGTCTATTTTTTTCAAGAAAGGAAACACATTATTAAAAATTTGCAAAAATGAGAAATGGAAAAAAAGAAATGGAAGAATAGTGCTATTAACTTCACATAATTTTTATTAGCCTTTTGGGATATTTGCTTTCAAACATATTTATATGTGTATTTTTCAACTGGTTGTATTTCTGTGAATTTTTATGCTATCACATTATATCAGAAGTATTTCCCATGCTGCAAAAAGTGGTCATGATGTTCATTTTTAATACCCACATAGTATTACATAGACTGCATATACAGTACTGATTTGTAAAGTCTCCAGGTGTTAGCTATTTAGGCTGCTTCCAACTGCCCAGAGCTGGTTCAAGTACAGACCCTGGAGCCTGACATCCTGCTTCAAATCCTTGCTCCTCTAATCACTAGCTACAGAATCTTGTGTAAGTTATTTGACCTCTTAATGTTTCATTTTTCTCCTATATAGAATGAGGATATTCATAGTAACTACTTCCACCTCCTTGGGTTTTTGTGACAGTGAACTGCAATAATTGAGGTAAAGCACTTAAAACATTGTCTGCACATGGTTATTACTATCATAAATAAGTTAAGGTGAACATCTTCATACACAAAGCAACTCACCTTAAAAAATGATTTCCTTAATAGATATTGCTGGACATAAAATTACTGGGTCAAAAGATACAAACCTTTTTTGTTCTAATACCTGATTTACGTTGCCAGGTATTTCCAAAATGCGTTATATAGATTTATATGCCACCAGTTATGTAAGAAGAAACCATTTTCAATGTACCCTTGCTGACTTTGAGTATTAATATTAAATTTTCTATTGTTTTGTCTTCTAGTTCAACAATCTTTTCTTCAGCCATTTCTAATTTGCTCTTAAACCCCTCTTTTGAGTTTTTAATTTGTCAGTTTATATTTTACTTCTGGAATTCCCATTTGACTTTTATCATAGTTACCAATAATATGCTGAAAGTCTCTATCTTCTTACCTAATTTATTAATCATAGATTTTTAAAGTCTGTTACTCCTATTTCTGGATCTTCTGTAGCTCTGTTCTTGTCTGCTACTATGCCTGGTAGTTTTATTGCTAGACATGGTGAATGAAAAATTGTAGAGATAATTTGATCCTCTGGATCATATCTTTGTCAAGTGATGTTTTTACTTTAGCTTCTGACAGGTAGTTATGTAAGTGAGATTTCTCTTGGATGCCTGGCTATCTGAGTTCGTGGTCATTTAGGCATTTTTTACCTCCAGGCTCTCTGATGCCTTGAAACAAATATTTGCCAGATTTTATCCAGCTTTCTACTTGCTCTCAGATGATGAGTTGATCTAAATGAAAATACTCTGTAATAACTGGGAATATAAATCCTTGATACTAATTTTAAAATAATTGATGAAACCTAAATATAACTTATTTTTGTTTTAGTGTATATTCATTAATAGGACTGAATGTTTTTATATTTGCACATGTGTTACATTTCATCTCTTATGAAATGTGAGTTTAGTCTTATTCATATATTGGTTAATGTGGTTATATTCTTATATCATGTGTTAGCCCTCAGTAGTGGTGTTACTATGAGTCTGTATGAGTTTCTGTATAATAGTTATATTAACCCTTTCTGCTATGTTCAAATAGTTGTACCTAACCCACTTTGTTTTATTGTTGTTTTTCATATAATCAAATCTATTTTATCTTTCATTTTGCCATTAGTTACAGCTGTCTAAGCCTACAAACACAAGTCCCTTTAGACTTCCTATGGAAGTTAAGTTTTGCTAATTTATTATATATGTATGATGAATGTATAAATTTGTTTTCTAAACTGTTAATCAGCCCATGTATTGCAAAATGTTTTCCCTCTCCATTGATTTGTGTTCTGACACTATCAAATATTTAATTATTATATAAAATATGATTTATTTTGATGACATATTTTGCCTCATTCATCTATTTTGGTGCCAATATCACATCATTTTAATTATTGTAACTTTACATTTTAATTTTTGATAAGACTTGTCTCTCCTCATTACTCTTCTTTCTCAAAATCATTTTTGCATCTTGCCTACTCTCTTTTCTAGATTTACATCAAAATCAAATTCCTCTCATTACCTCAAAATGTTAAAAAAAAGAGACTGTTATTTGATTTCTCCTTAAATCTACACCTTGCAAAGAATTAACAACTTTAAAATGTTATCTTTAAACCAGACACAAATCTTTTGTTAACTTAATCTTTATAACCCCCCAAAACTTTTAGATAGGTAACATATTTCTAGTTTAAAACCAATCATAGAGCTTCACATATTTCATCACTTTTGTAAAATGAACTCTTTTAGAGGTTTATATTAGGGTTAATGCTAATATTTAGAAATACCACTGATTTATGTTAATATTCACATCCACTAATGTTTAATAATAATGTATACTTTCATTTACTTCTTTAGGTTCTCAATCTATAAAAATATTTTTCTAGTACTTAATGATAATGTATAATGTATTTTTTTTCTCTCTTTAGAAGTCTTCTTTCTTTAATATGTTTTATTACACTTATCATGGCTTTTAAAATAACATTTAATATTATTATCACAAAACCATTATACCAACTTCTGATCCATACCTGTTTTTAAACAAAAACATTTATAGTATTTTATGTTAATTTAGTATTGACTGTTAGTTGAAGATATTTATTATGCTGAGGAAATAGTTTATTTTTCCTTTTTACCATTTTATCAGGAACAGGTATTAAATTTTATGTAATGCTTAAAAATCTATTAAATAATCATTTATTTCTTTTTATTTAACCTACCAATATGAACTATTTCATTGTTATAGTTTCTAATTTTATAAACTTTTGCACTGATTGGATACACATTATTTTCATTATTTTGCTATGGTCAGTTCTATTGCATCTAAAAAACATCATATATAAATCACTTTTTGTTTAAAGTTATTTAATGCATAATTTTCCAATACCATTATTTCTTCACAAATATTGCATTATTAATGGTTATACAATAGTCCCTTTTGTCTTATTTACTGTTTTTTGACAAAAATTCTGCCTTGATATTCATATTGCTATATCTGATTTAGATGTGAGCATGTTAGGCTGGAAAGTCTGTACCCTTTTAAAAAGTACTTCAGTGTATTTTTTTTTCTTTAAGTATGACTCTTTTAAGCACCACCAAATCATCAGACTTTAATTTTAATTTAGTGTAAGATGTTTCCATTTGAGTAGGGAAATTTAAACCATTTATGTTTATCATAGTTTTTAAGCTTGATTGGACTTATACTTTGTTCTTTCTGTAATTCCTATTGTTTCCATTCTACTTTGTCTTTTGCATAGAATAAGTTTTGTTTAATGTTATCTTCTGCACTGATTTATAAAATGATATTCTGTTTCCAGTTCAACCAGTACCTATATTAAATTATTCACAACTATCCTGAAATGCATTCTTAACTAATGATTTAAAAATAAAGCAACAGCTTCTAATGCTTTTGTTTTCTCCATCTCTTCTTTCTACATTGTGATTATTAGTTATAGACTTCATTTAAAAAAGTATAAAACTCCTTTTCACAGTTATTTTAAGAAAACATTGCTCCCTTAGTTTAAAAAAAAGCTAGTTAGAAGCATCAAGTTTCATTCACTTCAGTTTTCACTGAACTTTATTCATTTCTTACTTTACTTTCAACGGTTAATTAGCACTAATCTTTTTTCCTGATATTTCTTATTCTCCAGTTTTCATATTATCTCACCTCTTAGTGATCTATCTGGAAGATAATCTTTTCTGCAATTTTTGCAGAAAATAGTCTTAGTTGTATTTTCTGACACCTTCAGATTTTAAAATGTTCCTCTGTTGCCTCTACACATAAGTCAATTATTGGGTAGGAAAAAAAAAGCTTGCAGAATCAAAATTGTTTCTCTTAAAATTATATAAACATTTACCTGTGGTCTTAAAAAAATTCTTGTTCCATAGAAGAAATATGAGAGCAATCTACAAAAGCATATATCTCTTTTCTTAGATACTTGCAAGAGTTTTGTTTGTCCTAGAAACTTAAAAATTTACCAGTCTGTGATAATAAATAAACAGCATTTGTCTCTGTTCCTTAATTTTGTACAAAAGAAACCTTACAATGTCAGTGCAGTTTTTATATATATAAAGTTTTCTTCTGTTATAACTTTGACATTTACTTCTGATCTATCTGTTCCACTTTAGGGGAACACCCATTATTTTATGAATAAATTCAAGAAAAGTTTACCTAATACTAAAAGTATATACTATGTGAAGTACCCTGTTAGGGGTAGGGTTATAATAATAAGATATTTATTGCTTTCAAGGAATTTACATTCTAAGTTAGAGCTCCGTAATTTGTCTAACCAATTTCCTCTTATCCTTTCAACTTTAATTCATTTTCTTTGGATGTTTAGACAAGTTATGAAGTTTTTCTTCTGTATCACTGATTTCTATTTCTGCAAAACAGAATTTTCACCTCCTGAATTTTTCATTTAGTCACAATCTATTTTTATTTTTACCTGTTCTTATTTAATTAAAAACAATATAGTCTGTCCTGCTATATTGTTATAATTGCATTCCTAAGAAGTCTCATATTATCAAAAGGTTATTATAAAAACAATTATTTCAAGGAGAAAACTGGCTAGGGGCTAAATAGTTTCAAATGCACAATAATAAGAAAAATTTTACTACAGTAATTTCAATAACAAATGTTTCTATATCTCTAAGTGTTTTTAACTTAAATTACAACTAATAAATTGGTCTATCAAAAACCAGTAAGTATAATTCTCAACCTTACTGATCAAGTAATGTAAAACTTACAATGTAGAGTATGACCAGATCTTAGAGAAAAAGTTTCCAGGATTGTAAAATAAATCATATTAGTTTGCAACTATCCACAGTAAAAGAAAAGACTGTAACATCAGCTGAGCAACTATTCAAATAAATCTATTCCAAATATTTTTATGGAATAAGTGCTTTTCTACATTCATAACCCTAGTTTTAAATATGTCAACATGTTTAAATTAATAACAGCCAGTACAATACAAATTCTGTTAGTGAATCAGTGATGTTATCTCCAATTCTATCTATAAAAACACAGGAAGAAGGAGAAATGATTGAATTTTTGTTTGGAGCCAACCAGAAGTTCTGGTATAATTCATGTATTGGGATATGTTTATCACTTCATCTCCAAAAACTGTGAGGGCATCCCACAAAGGTGGAGCCCAAGAGGTAAAGACCCCATGCCTTCAATGTGCTTCCACAAAATTCCCCTTTTCCTGTATGCTTGCAGAGTCAGCTTCTAGAGCTTACAGAGAGCAAAGGAGAAAACAAAAAGAATAAAGGAGAACATGCTTGTGATACTCACGTATTTCAAGTCATTGATGCACAATATGCAAGGAGCCATCAAAAGGAAGTCTTAGGTTTGACCATTAAAATGCAGAAATGTAATCTGGCCAGGAATGACTTTAACTCTGCTAGCATAGGAAATTCCCAATGTAAGTTCAGGCAAGCAATACAGAAAGCCCCAAAAACGTATTAGGAGCAAACTGGAATTGATGAAGTAGAGTCTTCATTCCTTCCTGTATCTGGAATGGGCTTATTTCTTATATTTTTATTGTTGATACATAAAATTCCTTTTTAGATGGTTCTAAAGCCTTTTAAAAAGTAATTTGATGGAAGAGTATTCATATACTACAACTCATTTGGTGTCTTCCCATAAGTCCCCCAAATTGGAATCTTAAAATATTCATATTGGGATGAAAAAACAGCTTAAAAACAGTTTTGTTAAATGTCTGGTTTTTTTAATTCAATGAGTGATTTTAAAAATTAGCTTTATTGTTTTTTAATTTACCATCTGTTAACTCAATAAATATGAGTTCTTAAAGTTAACCTAATTGTCTTGGAATTTGCTGTTTTTGAAGCTGATTAAAGTTATTTAAATTAATTTATTGTATATCCAGACTAGAAAAAAGCATTCTGCATTTGGATAGATTTTGGCTAATAATTTACAAATAAATGTGCCCATTTTTAAAGCAGAATAATTTTGTTTATGTTCCTTAATATTTATCAGTCAACTTGTGGAGATGCAGAGGTGGTGATATTAGATAATTAAAGAAATAGTATATCAATACACCAAAACTTGTAGACATTAAAAACTGTGACCAAGTACAAAATTTTCATCAACTTTGTCTCTTGTCTAATAAAGAAGAAATGTAGAGCGAAAATCAACTGGAATGCAAATTCTTTTCACCCTACATTCCCATGAATGAAAAACTGCTGTTTCTTTAAATACTATCCAGCCTCTGGTCACCTTGGTCAGTTTATCAGACTAAGGGTGGTCACTAGACCCAAGTGGGCCAGTGGATCTCTCCCCTGAGAATTTTACAAGATAGAAAGATGGTACTTTCTCTGGGTGGCTTGACAGGAACATCCATGGCTCAAGAGCGACTGGCAGCCATGATCAGCTGTATAACTGAGGAAGAGGAAGCTGTATTGCCATGAGGAAGAAAGACAAAGAAGAGATATGGAGGGAGAGATTAGACTGGATTCCCTCTAGCACCTCAGTATTCTATTTCTGAGGTCTTCTTGCAGCCTTGACTCTGGATTCCACAAAAAAATTCTGTGTTTTTCCCTTTTTACCTAAGCTCACAGAATCAATCTTTATCACATGTCAGAATAATTGAATGAATGCACAAGAGGAAATTCCCTGGTGGTAAAGATTATTTAATCATGGATTTCTGGGTTTTACTCCTCCCCTTGCTTTCTTTTAGATGAAGAGACATTTTTAATTTTAGTATGTCATTTATCTATTTTTTTTCTTCTATGGCTATTGCTCTTATGGCTTATATAAGCCTTTGTCTATCTCCAAGTTATGTTTTCCTCCAAATGTTCTCTGGCTTCAGCTTCTACATTTAGACCCATAATCCATTGCTAATGAATTTTTGTGTATGGTAGGGATCAAGGTGCTTTTGTTTCTAAGTAGATATCTAGTTATTCTAGCAACATTTGTAGAAAATACTTTCACATTGGGTCGCTTTGGTGGAGGTGAAGGAGGGGAGCATGGAGAGGCCATCTGAAACTAATTACTTAATACTAAAATGAAAAAGCAAACATTGATTTTATTAGTGAGTTTAAGAAAACAACAGAAGATTCTTTGCTTAATAAAAGGATGAGTCAATAATTCATTCATCAGAATTCATTTCTTCCATGAACTTACATGGAATGCACCTAAAATGTATTGAAGATTAATAGTCAACTTGATTTCTGTTCCATGCTGTTGCCAACTGACCCCTGTCCACTGTCTCTATGATGTAAAATCCATTTATGTTCCAAACACTGAAAGGAGCTGAGATTCAGGCTATGATTATATACATTAGATGGAAAAGACTGTAATTGCCCAAGAATATTAACTAAAACCAAACTGATAACAAGTCAAATTAGGATTCAACTGCTTGTCCTGTTTGTCTGGCCTACTTCTTTGTACCATAATTGAAGTTCTAATGTCTTTTCAGTTGCATAAGCCAGCTTCTAAGTTATCTCATGAAGATCCTAACATAATAATATTGTATGTTTGAGATGGCCAAATTCAAACATGCATTCAAACATTCAAAGTGTGTCCAAATCTCCAAGTCTACTGATTCCCAATATGCACAAGCCACAGACGACCTGCATATAAATCTTCATGGTGCACATAGCAAATGTTTATTATTTGCCAAAACACTATGATAAATGGCTGAGGCAACTTGCTCAGGGACTCTGACCATCCCAAGTCTTTCGTAGGTCCTGCGGGGTCCCCTTAAAGGCTGAAGGCTTCCATATCTTGGCACATTGGTTATCCTTTTGCCACACAGCAAGCAGTTGGCTTGCTCTAATCTAAGTACTTCTTAAAATGTACAGTAGTGGATGGAAATCTATAGTTTTGGTTAATAAGTATATTCATCCCTATTTCTGGAAAAATTACCCCAGTTTATATTGGAGAACCATACGGCTCCTTCTCTCAGCCTACATGACTGGGTAGGGTAGCTGTACTCCCAGTTCCAAGGTGGGTATGTGACCCAAGGCTAGCAAGTTAAAGAATCACGGCCATGACTGGGGCAATAAGTGTAGGTATGGGTATGTGATATGATTTGATCAGTTACAATCAGGTGTAGTCCTTTTACTGGGAACTCTGAGAAAAGGAACACCCTTTGTGCTGGGGATTGTGTGTCAGAAAAATGGATGCCTGAAGGGACTAGCTTATTATAGTAAAGGGAGAACCAGACTAAGAATGAAGTCAAAACAGAAGTTAACACAGAGGAAAGCAGAACCAAGAGATAGGTGGTGACGTTATTTGAGCAGCTAGATGTCATTATACCTAAAGCAATCCTTACACAGTACTTTTTCATTTATGTGTGTGTTTTCGTCCAGGGTGGGCAGATAAGAAGTGAATCAAAAGCAAAAACATTGTTGAGCTGGATTTCTGCCCTGTACAACCCAAATTTCCCAAACCATGTGGATTACTGGACCCCAGCTTGTTTCTACCAATTCTGAATTTATGCACACGGAGCCAAGGAATCTGCACCTTACATAAACATTCAATCTGATTCCTGTGCATGCTCAAGTTTGAGATCTACTGCCAATCCCCTCACTTTATGGCTGAAGAAACAGACATAAAGGCCAGGTGTCTTTCACAAGATCATCCAACAGTACAGACTTATTCTAGGTTTGTGGGAATTCTGAGTGAGAAAACATCCTTGCCCTCATGACATCAACAAACTCGTTGGTTAGTTATGGAATCTGAGCTAGAATTAGGTCTAATCTTTCCTTCCTGGTGACTTGATTTCCCCAAGGTCACACTCTAATATGGTTCTTCCCTACTCCAACACATTTTTCATCTAAAATGTGAACATTTACTAATGGCAAAGTTTCTACATTTGGGCAGCATTCGTCGCCTATAAAAATAGGAGGTGCTTTAACAATTTTAAGGTAAGTGTTACTAGTGTATACAATCTGGAATTTGCAAACATTTCCACCAAAGTGATAGAAAGCAGCAGGGTGTAGCGAAAGCAGTACCTGCCTCTCTGCTTGATATCTCAAGTAGCCAAAAGGTCTTTGAAAGACTCTTGTGTTTTGTTAAAAATTCATGGAGAATGTTGCATTTGTTTCCATTGTACGTGTGACTGTTTTCATAGAAATACAATTTCTTCTAAAACTTTTAAGTACAATATAAATATTCCAGAAATAGAGGCCATAATTACTCTCTGGCTTTGTGTAGCCCAGGCACACCAGCAAGTCACCCAGGAGGTACTTGATTCTACCCATTGCATCCCAGTCAATTCATTTTCTATTCTTGTTTGGATCCCAGGACTTTTTTCGAAACAGTTGTTAGTCTTTACTGAGTACTAACTGTGCTGAAGCACTGACCCTGTATTAATGCCAGGAGGTGAGTATACTTATTATCCCCATAATATGGATGAGGAAGTTGAGACAGAAAATTAGGAGGCTTGCAGGTAGTAACCAGGATTAGAACCTGAACAGTCAGACACCTGAAACTGCTTTGTCTTCATATATATATTAATTTGCTTTGAGGTTCACTTAAAATATTATAATTTGTTAATGCAGCTCCTTTGTATTCAAAACTCATGGAACACATAAAATGCGTGACTTTTATTGTATATAAATTATAAGTCAAGAAAGTTCAATTAAAAAATCAGAATTTGTGAAGAGACACTTCTCCAAAGAAGAAATTCAGATGGCCAACAGGCACATAAAAAGATGCTCCACATCGCTAGTCATCAGAGAAATGCAAATTAGAACCACAATGAGATATCACCTCACACCAGTGAGGATGGCCAACATCCAAAACACAAACAACAACAAATGTTGGCGAGGATGTGGAGAAAAGGGAATCCTCCTTCCTACACTGCTGGTGAGAATGTAAGCTAGTTCAACCATTGTGGAAAGCAGTACGGAGGTTCCTCAAAAAGCTCAAAATAGAAATACCATTTGACCCAGGAATTTCACTACTAGGAATTTACCCTAAGAATGAAGAAGCCCAGTTTCAAAAAGACATATGCACCCCTATGTTTATTGCAGCACTATTTACAATAGCCAAGAAATGGAAGCAACCTAAGTGTCCATCACTAGATGAATGGATAAAGAAGATGTGGTACATATACACAATGGAAATATTATTCAGCCATAAGAAGAAACCAAATCCTACCATTTGCAGTGACATGTATGGAGCTAGAGGGTATTATGGTCAGTGAAATAAGCCAGGCAGAGAAAGACAAGCATCAAATGATTTCACTCATCTGTGGAGTATAAGAACAAAGAAAAAACTGAAGGCACAAACAGCAGCAGGCTCATAGAACCCAAGAATGGACTAACAGTTACCAAAGGGAAAGGGACTGGGGAGGATGGGTGGGAAGGGAGGGATAAGGGGGAAAAGGGTCATTATGATTACCACGTACAATGTAGTGGGGGGGGACATGGGAAAGGCAGTATAGCACAGAGAAGACAAGTAGTGATTCTATATCATCTTAATACACGGATGGACAGTGACTGTAATGGAGTATGTGGTGGGGACTTGATAATGGGGGGAGTCTCGTAACCATAATGTTCATGCAATTGTACATTAATGATAGCAAAAAAAAATCAGAATTTGTAGAGCTGAGTTGTTAAGAATTTAAAGACTTGATTGTCCTGTGAACTAAGTGGTTTCAAGAATATAGATGTACCCATATGAACACAACCTATAGGAAACCAGTTAGCACACCTATGAAAGGATGCCTAGTGTTTCTCGTGTTTTATGGGAGTTTGTGGGAGAGCGTGGGGTGTTCTTGCAGATTGCTGCCCATGGAGTGGCAGTCAAGTGTGATTCCAAAGCAAAAGATGAGCTGGGAAGAGTAATTGTTTAATGGACTCAATTTTTTAGAAAATTGGAAAATGAATTATCGTCAAGACAGTCTTAGGCACATGGCTATGAGACAGACTGAGCCCTAACATCCTCTGATAGATAGTAAAAAAGAGTTTGGCCTTTACTAGAAACATACATAAGCTATACAAATGGGTCTGGTGCAGTTCTACAGAGTTTCAGGGCCTGGTACAAGATCCATCTGTTTAGCCAGCATTTCTTTTAAGGTAGGAGGACAAGTGAGCTTAGTTCTCAACAATAGATATTCTGATGCCGTGCTGATCTTTGTGTCCTACACTGAATGATTTATGCATTTTTAACAAACCAATAATATTTATTAAAGAGACACAGAAAAATTACATATGATCAATATAAGATCATTGTACTCCTGAAAATAAACAGTCTAACAAAGGAAGCCTATGGCATAAGAAAACCTCAAAAACTGAGCCCTCCTTCTAGAACCTTAGCCTTCTTTTCTTTCATTCATTAGGTCTGTAAATATTTATCAGGTGCCCCTATATACAAGGAAATTGTGTACTATAAAATGGGCAGTGTTATAAAGGTCTTTGGATTACCCTTAAAATGGTTATGGAGAATCAACTAAGGCCTCCCAGGCTCCAGACTTCTCCTGTCCACTTTGCCACCAGACTGGGCTTTCTAAAGAGATTGGATGGTGTTATCCCTATCCTTCAGAACTTTCTTGGCTTTCTATCTCATACAACAGGAGATTTGATGGGTGATCCTTAAGGTAACTTGGACCTATAGTCATTTTCCTCCAATGTGTACTTTAAAATGTGGATACGTTCTCAATGTTTATTACTTCAAATTTTCACATAAATCTGAATTAGCAGTTTCTCTTTAAAAATGGTAAGATCTGACATTTAGCACCATTGGCACTGACTATCTGCCTGGACAGAGAATATATTCTCTAGATTCCCACTGCTTATGATCTCACGTTGGGCTGCTTTGCTCACTTATGTCCACGCTTGACAGACCCAAGAGTTTGCAATCATGATAGGTATGGGAAACTGTCTAAACTCTAGAACATATCTGGAAGGTCCTTCACAATGTGTAGCTGTTTGGTTTCATGCTTTGCAAAGATCCCAAGTTTCAGCCACACTGAATTTCTGGTAGTGCCCTAAACGAGCTTTGCCATTTTCAAGCCTTTACTCATACCGGCTTCCCTGCTTGAAATTTCCTCCTTCCACCTTCCTTTTCTACCTACAGGCTCTTACTTAGCCTCAAACTTGGTTCATGAGGGTAAGTAAACTCCTCTCTGGAACTTTCCTAAATCCAGCCAGAGTTATTTGCTTCTTCCCAAGTGTTCCCATAGCACTTTATGCCTCTATTAGCATTGCAATGACATTTTCTTTCTGTTCCCCCAGTTGGAAAATGTGTTTTTTGAAAAGAACTCTCAATCTAAATCTCTAAACCCACAGTCCTTTTAAGAGAGTGTGTGGCATCTAGTAGGTACACAATGAATATTTGTTGAACAAAAAGATGGATAAGAGTGAATGAATGATTACTTCCAAGAGAATTTCTTATTTCTGTTGCCAAATCTTGATGTTTAAAATAAGGGAACTACTAAAACCAAATTTCAAATTTTGATAATGATCATGACAACTTCAGATAACAGTTCTTAAAAGTTCCTGTTTATTGTACCCTTTCCAGGAAAGCAAGTCTTGAGAAAATAAAATGTATATAGTATGAGTAAATATAGAAAAAGTGCCTTAAAGATGATAGGGCACCACACTTTGTGAGGGAGGGGTAGGACTGCAGTGCTGCATTCATAGAAAGAGTAGATGCTAAAAAGAGTCACAACATTGCTCCCTATAAACTAGTGGCCTCTCTGGCAGGGTTTTCCCTGAAGATTGAAACATTTGGGCCACAAAGTGACAAGAAGGGATCATTTAGCTGGGGGCTATTAGGGGACAAGATTCACTGCCAGCATGACAGTCCTTAGCACCACAGCTCCCCATTTGGGCACACAAAGTAGGCTGCACTAACTGACCTCGTTGTGACGATTCCGGCAACTAGTCCTGGCCCATTAGTTGTGAGCCAAAGTAATGTGTGTCACTTCTGGCTATAGCATTTAAATGCCAGCATAGACCTGGTTCCAGAATGATCTTTTTTTTTTTCCAGAGTAACATGAAACACCCCAGATGGCACCTGTTCCATCATCCTGGGATCCTGAATGAGGAGATGTGGAACAGACCAGCTGACCGGCAAGGCACTCATAGAAGGCCCAAGAAAACAAGTTTTGCTGTTGTAGGCCACTGTGAATTGGAATTGTTTGTTACTCTGGCATAAGATAGCCTATCCTGACTCAAACAGATCTGCTCTGTTTTACTGCAAATGGCAGAATTAAGACTAATGGCTGGAAGTTTTAGGGAGAACAATTCTGTGCAATTCAGGAAAAAATGTAATAAAGTGTACAAAGATGTAATGAACTACTTAGGATATTGCTCATTCATTCACACAATTGACACTGAACTTTACGCTGTGGTAGTATTCTGTAGGCAAAACGCCTGCCTTTATGAAGCTAAGTGGTAAGTTCTTCACTCAAGGAGTTTACACTTACAGCCCCTAAAGGTTTGACTTGGCAAATAAACTTTAAAAATACCTTCCATCCCAGAACTTCAAGATGTTTATTTCCTCTGTTCTAGAAAAAAAAACCCATTTTCTCAAGTATCTTTGATTTACAGATCTATTGAATTTTTTTCACATTTTTATGTAATTTTCCCAGCAAATCAGTTCCTTGAAGACCAATACTGTTTTATCCCTGCTTTGCAACTTTCTCATACTATTTAGTAGGCAATATTTTATTTTCTATTCCCTGAGGAAAATAATCAGCTTTTGACACTAGCTAATATTATTGATCATTTGATATGTTTCTGACTGACTTGTCTTTCAACCAGTTAAATTAGATCTGTACTTGTGAAAAAAATCTGGGAGCACAAACATATTACCTTAATAACTTTCTGGCAAAATAACTTTTCTTCTTGGAAAAGCCTTAGCCCTGTACTATCAAACCTGTGGCCAATTAAAATATTTCATTAACATCTTAATTCAGTAAATATGTAATGTATTCCTACTATGTGCCAGGAGACAAGGTTTACTTAAAAGTTTATCAAGATATGCACTGTACTCATCATTACATAATTCTGTATAAGAGAACATATGAGTTCTCTGTACAAGATAATTTGGGGGAAAAAAGCAAATTCAAAAGGTTGGGGCAATATGTTCTTTTGGTTTAATGCAGAGGAGCACACAACACCTTAAATTCTGTGGGCTTAGTCGATAACTTGGGGGAGTAGATGAATAGGTAAGAGTTCGTGAGGGAGAAAAAAAAGTTCCTCTTTTTTTTCTATTTTGATTTCTGTTAAGCTTCATTTCAGCTCTCAAAATTGGAGAATCAGCCGCCTGCTAAAAGAAATTGCTAATAAGCAGTAATTAAAGACTGAGAATTTATTTTCTACATTCCAAACCTGATGTCATTCCCAGATGGAGATATTGGTACTAGTTAGGCGATTCAGCATTTTGGTAAGTTAAGGCAGGAGGATTTGGTGTCTCCTGGGTCCTATGAAGGCAGAAAGTAGTCCAGGAAGAAAAGCTTGTGTTTTATTCTGTTTTGCCCGTTGCAATCATTTACACCCTTTTGCTTTGCTTTACAGAACCAGTAGCTGAGGTGGGTACTTGCATCTTAAAAAGCAAGGGGCTAGTTCTCTAAAAGAACACTAATTCACAAACTTCTAATAGTCTTATGTCTTTGGAATTGTCTCTGCACCAAATAACAATCAACTGAAAAAGACGGATAAATTCTACTGAATTCAATACCCATTGAAAGAAAAGAACTGGCATATCAGAAGGCAGCATGAATACGTGCCTTATTCTCTTTTATTGAGAAAAACCACACAAAAATACAGCACAGTTGATGTATACCAGGACTTGAAAGTAGAATCAACCACTGTGTAAAAGATAAAATAAGACTGCACGGATATCAGGATTTTCCCAGCGTGCTTTATTCATAGACATCTGACAGAAGAGGACCTAACAGAGCTTTTAGGAAAAACTGAATTATCAGCCCACAGTTACTTTCCAGGAACTTCACTGCAAATACTGCTCTGCGCTGGTGGGATGGAGATTTTAGCAATCTCCTTCTTGATTCCATAGTTTTCTTCTCTCTAAATGCAACCATTTATGGGGACTTAATGAGAGAGCAAGCCTTGCGTTAAAGGAACTCAAGAAAGTGCAGTTCTAAAAATACACCGAGGCGGCTCTACAGTCCTTATTGTTACTGACATTTTGCAGTTCGATCCATGAACTACACACACACACACACACACACACACACACACACACACATACACATACACAAATGAAAAGTAAAGACTATGTTTTCCTTTTTGCAATTCCCTTAACTTTGAGTAAACAGTAGTAATTTTCTGTTGTCATATGCAATGCAAATTTCCCAAAGTCGACACAACGCAAAACAAAAGACCTGTTAGCTTCCTCAGAGCTGGGGGGAAGAATGGCAGAAGAGGGGCGAAGTGGATGGAGTGCCCGCTTCTCCTTAGGGACCTGGGGTCCTGAACCTCCAGTCACCCTCATTTGGCAGAGGTCTCTGGAGTACCAGACCCCTTTTGGGAAGCCCCCCATCATTAAATGCTCATCACTTGCCCTCTTTGCCTCTGGCTCTGTGGAGAAATTGGACCTCAACTTGGGCATCTTTTTCCAGTGGGTTGAAAAGTACTGCAGCAGATTGGAGGATAAATATTACACAACTGGACAGGGGCACGGCGCGGGGGTCTGCAAGAGGGCCCCCTTCTCCTCCTTCCGCCACGTGCTCCGCAGATGAGGTGCAGCGCTCCTGGCTTGGGCGCTGAGGGGGGCGAGGGCGAGGTGAAGGGAGATGGACAGAGCTGGCAGTAAGGGAAGAAGGCCTCTAGGAAATATCGCCTCCACCGAACACTGACGAGAGAAAAGGCTGGCCCACATGCCCCTAGTGGGGAGCAGTACAGCCCAGGCACACTGGTTTGGGGGGGTTCGTCGGGGCCTCTCACCTGACTTCCTCCTCTGCTGGCACACACACTACAGTCACCCCCTCCCCCTCCCCCCTAAAAGCCCAGCCAAACAACGAACAACAAGAGGAAGCCGCAGGCGGCAAGAGGAGGGGTGCGCGTGGTGGGGGCCCCCGGAGAGGTGAGGGGGCAGGGTTGTCGGCGTCGAGACCCGCGCCGCGCACCCCCAAGCGCACACTTACCCCTGGCGGTTGAGGTCCGGTCTTAGGCGCCAGTCCCGGTGCGCGTCCCTCGCCTGCCCAGGTCCCTCCGGCCCGCCGCCCCCCCACACCTCGGCCGGCGCGCTGGGAGGGGGCCTGGGAGCGGCTCACGGCGGCGGCGGCGCGGGCTCGGCTCGGCTCGGGCTCCAGCGCGCCTGGGGTGGCCGGCGGCCGCCGAGGCTCCACCGCCAGGGGGAGAAGCCGGGCGGGCGCTGGGGAGGCGGGCCGGGCCCTCGCCGCCCGCCGGCCAGCCCGCGCCACCACCAGGCGGCAGCAGCGACGTGGTGCGCCGAGCCCCGGGCGCGGGGTGCCGGCCCGAGGAGCCGCAGCTGGATGCGCGCCCCGGGGGGCTGCGGGCTCCCGCGGGGGCCGTCCGGGCCGCTCCGGGGCGCCTCCAGACTGCGGGCGCGGCGACCGCCGAGCGGAGAGCAGCTCCCGCCGGCCCCTTCCCCCCCCCCCCCCCCCCCCCCCCTCCTCCGCCTCCCCGCGTTAACATCTCCTCCCTCCCCCTGCTCTTCCTTCCCTCGGCCCCGCGCGCTCGCCAGCTCGCTCCTCGCCTCGCGCTCCCCTTTAAACGCCCACTTCGGATGGGGAAAGAAGACAACTTGAAGTCAAGTTGCAATTAACTTCCGCGGCAGCCGCAGCTTCGGCGGCGGCGGCACAGGAGGCAGAAGCCGCCGCCTCGGAAGTCCGACGCCGCGCGCCCGCCCGGGGAGCTGTTCCTGGTCTCGGGCCCGCACTCGACAGCCACCGCCGCCCCCAGCGCCCATGCCTGAGTGAGTTCTGCTCCTTTGCCTCTCTTTTGAACCCCCCTGCTCTTGCTCTTTTATCTCTGTTTCTCTTTTCGGAATCGATCCAAACTTCTCTGTAGCACCCACCCACAGCGCCCCTTGTTGGGGCAGCCCGGCGCCCGTGTCAGGGGTGCCCGGCGAGAGGGGTCTTCCGAGACCCTTCATCGCGCCCAGCCGGAGCCCCGAGGGGTCGGCCGGTCGAATGAGGGGAGCACCCGGGATGGAGGAGTCGAAGATGCCATTCATTCTCTCTCAGGGTGTGGGCACACCAACACACCTGCCTGGCAGACCCTGGCGGAACAAACTCCTTCAGGTCAGCCGGATGACCCCTTTGGAAAAGAAAGGGGGATTCAAAAAGGCCGAAGGGAGCTCACGGGGATAGGGAGTGCCTCTCCGTGCGCCCCGGAGCCAGGCTGGCGGAAAGGTGCCCGGCGGAGTCGGCTGGGGGGGTGGAAACGTCCCCCGGACGGATCGCAGATAAGCTCAGCATCCTTCCCGGGTCCCTCTCCGCCTTCCTCCGCCCCTCGCCGGCGCGGCTGGCTGGCAGCGGCCGCGGAGAGGGGCCTGGGAAGTTTGTGGCAACTTCTCCAACCCGGGAGCCACTCGGGCACCAGGGCGCTCAAGTTCGAGCCGGGAGTTTGAAAGCCGCGGCACTCCTCGTTTGGAGCCCTCGCTGGCTGTTGTGAGGTGTGTCCCGAAGGGGTTCCTGGAGTGACTGCGGGTTTGGGATTGGGCTGGAGGCAGGAAGGGGTGCTGCCCCTCTTTGCAGGGACCGAGACATCACAGGTGCGGCCTCCGGGTCCGCACCGTGTCTCCCTCCTGCGTTCCCGACCCGAGAGTGGCAGCCTTCTCCGCGCGCGCGCCCATGGGGAGGCTGCCGGGGTGGCAGAGCGTGGGCTAGAGCAGCCACGACGAGAGGGACGAAGCAGGCAGGTGGCAGGGCCGGGGAGCGACACGCGCGTGCCAGGGATATGCACTGAGCAGGACTCTTGTGGTGACCCTCGAAGACGCCGAGGGGCTTAGGGCTCTCGCTGGAGGTCTTGGCCTGGACCTCCACGAGGGCGTTGCAAATTTCACTTACAAGTGTCAACCATAGGATCGCCTCTTCAAAGTGCCCTGGTTGGCAACTTTGACCTCTGCGCCCTTCCTCAGCGAACTTTCTCAGCGGCGTTCAGGATTTCCAGGCAAGTGTAAGACTTGGACTACACATGGTTGTAAAAGAGACAGGGAAAACAGAAAGACGTCCTATTTTCAGGAGAGAAACCCCCCCGCCCCGACTTCCTCCTGGGGATCCATGCTTGCATCCTTGGAGTCCAGAGGACGGGGATGTGACTTTCCCAAGAGGACAGAGGCTGGGATAAGAATGAATAAAACGCGACTCCTCCGTGTCAGGTTTGGTCCTTAGAAGTTCCTACAATATACCGTGTTTGTGCTGCTGACAGAGTAACTCATCCCGTTGAAACTTTATTGGAACTTACACCCTATCTAAAGTGGATTTTTCTGAAATGTCAGGAATGTAAGATTTATTTTACAGTCAAAGGTAGCTGCAAAAAGACTGCACTTTAAGACTGGAGAAAGCCAAGGTTGAGGTGTTTGCTCTAAAAACCTTTAATCTGCTGTGTGTTACTAGTGCTGTGATTTAGCAGCAGCCCTTTATTCCTATTGCATATTATTTTAGTAGAACAGTAGTACATTCATATACTGACTGCTCCAGTCTGCTGGCAAACATTAGCATTCAAGCTAACATTTTTGACAAATGTGCAGACAGGAATAGCATGAATAGGCATTTTTAATATTAACAACCTAAGCATCTGTTGTGAAACAAATTTAATATATTTACTCTGTTTTTCTCACATTGTTAGAAAAGGTTATAATAAGTGCATAATTTCAACTTTAGTTAGCAGAAGTAACTGGCTGTATCTTTCACTACCTCTCCAAGTGTTTAGCACAATCAGCAGACATTAATACTTTAATTAACTTGGTTAGGCACCTTATTAAACACACTTTAGACCATGTGTATACAGTGTAAAATGTAACAGTAGCAAAATGTGTATCCTGTTTGTGCACATTTTGAATGACGATGCGTTTTATAAATATACCAAGCATGTTTATTCTTCATCTCCATTCGACACTTACTACCTCATATTTTCTCTAATGGAAACAATATCTTAAATGTAGAGTTGTTCAGTTATATGTAAACAGTAGCTATAAAGTACAAAGCATTGTTAAATTTGAGTGTGGCTACTACATGTAATAAGATTATACAAGAGAAATAAAAATCACTGCTTAATTTTGTATTCCTTTCTAAATAATGAATACAAATGATGGATGAAAAAAGAACAAATAGGGATTTCCTTCATGAAGTACTAGTGCCTTAAAATGTGTGTGGGGAGGGGGTGCGGGTTAAGGGGGAGATGCGGAAAAAAAGAGATAGAGAAAGAAGACCCAAAGAACTTCCAAAAGTCTGAATAGTTATTTCCAGAATCAATGCATTCCTCATTTTCCCACAAGCTGAAATATGTAATAAATAATAGTTCTTTGTATGAAAAAGTATTCGAAAGGAATGCCTTTTGTTCAGTTGTAGTAAATTAATATATTCTTTGGTTGATAACCTACATAAGTAGTTCTTTTGTCTCCCAGCATCTTAAACAAGCACAACAAAATGAATATTGGCTTATTTCTGCAAAAGAAGTCTTTTGCCAGCTATATGAACCTGCGACTGAGTCAGATATGATATCCTGAATGATGGTTAAGAAAGACTGCATTAAATTAGCAAAGGCTGAAATATCTGGAGGAGATTTTCAATTTTTTCATATGACAGGTTGTGGATTGTAAATTAGGCCTAAAAGGTCAGGTGACAGGTACCTGTTCCTCATTATTATAAAAGTCTTTTGGTTACAAACACTATTAAGCTAAACACAACATGGATATACAGCAGGGACGCTATAAAGCACTCTAGTGGTTTTCATCTGCTCTGTAAATTTCCAAAAGGGCCATACATAGATATGCCCTTTATACAAACAAATTTTTTCCAAGATGCGTTGTATTGTCTTGGATGATTCTTATATTAGTACTTGGGATTGACGTATATAAAATAAATGCACATGACTGAATCAGTCTTCAGACTGTGTCTAGACATGTTGTAATCCAATGCAAAAATATTATTTTTAAACCCTTCTTTTTTCTTTAAAATTGATAATCAGAATTTGTCCATTTTAAATAGACCTCTCCCCAAATTGCCTCTTACACTTTTTAGCTAAGATGAGCTCTCATTTTAAATGATGCCATGAAATATTTTGCTCAACCCTTGTGTATAAGGAGAAAATTAGTTGCTACATAGCATCATAGCTTTGTGGTATACAGAAAATGCAAAGAAAACCACATTTTACAAGACTGCTGTTCTTCAAACTTGCCACTTCTCTCAGGAGAGTTCACTAGTAGTTCTATTAGAATTAAAGAGTGTGATTTGATTTTTCTGAAGGGTTTACCTTTAGATATTTCAAGAGAACAGAATAAGCATGCATAGGGAACTGAGGACCTAAGTAGCACAAGGTTGGGAAAATTAAAGAGGTTGGGAAATATTAAAGGTGCCAGTTGCTTTTAATTAGCAAAGGAGGAGGATTTTGAGTAAATTTGGTAACTCAGATCATTAAATTCTATATTTAAATATATGTTCTTAGTCTTTTTTTGGTTTAGTATAGTTTCTGCTTATTATATTGACTAGTCATTTTTAGTATTTGTGATCAGATTACAGAGCAGTCATTACTCTTGCTTTTCAAATTGATTTTGTTTTCAAACTCCAAAACTCTGGGATGATTTTAACAGATTGGTTTACATTTTGACAGAACAGAGTTAAGTTAATTAATAGATCAGGCACGAAAAATCATCCATGGTAGGGTGTATTTTCTGGTAAAATGAAAGTTATGTTTCAGCATTATGAGCATCAGGCTTCAGTAATCTGTTCCTCGTGTGGAATGAGCACTTCCTACTTCAAGCTAGCAGGCACCTACTGTTTATTTACGCTGCATTAAACTGACAGCTCAGCAATCAGAGGAAAAATATTACTTACCTTCCTGAAGTAAATACCAGTTTATAGGTTAGTGCACGTATTTATATTCCTGTCACCACTAAATAACGGCTCTGTCTCCATTTTAATATCTACCTGTACTATAATCTAGGGTTTCAGATTCTTCCTGATGAGGGTAGGGGTAGAGAGTTTTTCTTATCATTTCCCAATGGCAAAACCTTTAATGAAGAGTAATTTCATCTACTCATTTCTGTCATGTGAGAACCAGTTGAAAGAAGTGGTATGCTCTTTTACTTTACATACCTCAACTCTAACATCAAAACCCCAAAAGAATCTGCATGCCACTTAACATAGTCATCTTAGAGCAACCTCAGGACTCTGTCAAGTTTGTGTTTCTAAATTAACTTTCTACAAAGTTCCAAATAGATTAAACTATTTGATTACTTAGAGAATAGCTTTGATAAGGTATTTTCTCTTCCAAGTTTTAGGTTAAATGTTTCAGTTTTCAATGGAGATCTGAAAATATGAATACAAAATGGGGCTCATTGATTGATTGATATTGTTAGCTTTCCTGGGAAAATATTCTTGCCTCATTAGCTGTCTTCTTGTTGAGCTGCCAATCTTAAGATAAGGTAGATTTCAACTTTCATCTAATATTACATGCATTTCTTGTTTTCTTTTTAATTAAAAGTCCTTTCTCTTTCAAGACTCATAGAAATGTGAAAATACTGTTAAAGTTGAATCCCAAAACTTGTGACTAACTTGGGAAATGCTTATTCTCGCTTGCATTCTATAAGTAGCTCTTACACTCCTGTCTATATACAGTTGTCAATCTTTAATCACATATTCCATTGACAGAGCAGAATGTGGTCTTAATACAGCATATAAATCAAATCTGTTAAACAAGGTTCTTCTCCTTTGCTATACCAAAGAAAAAGTGTCTACTATGATAATTTATCTATCATTTCTAAGTGCTATTCTCAA
The DNA here is from genome assembly GCA_032199065.1 of Smutsia gigantea. NCBI lineage: Eukaryota > Metazoa > Chordata > Mammalia > Pholidota > Manidae > Smutsia > Smutsia gigantea. The sequence continues at coordinate 13,489 of JAVSCE010005441.1, read as the reverse complement.
TGATAAGTCTGTTTAAACTTGATGTCTTCATAGAGTGTGATCAACACATTAACACACATTATTTAGTACTTTTGAACTTATGCCAATGGTACCTTTTGCTGTTTATTTTTTAAAGTCTTTTTTAAGATCAGATACTTCATTTCAGAGTAAATAGATACAGATTGTGTGTATATATATTCAGGGTGAGATTTAGTAGCATAGCATTTCTCCAGCATATTGGCCTATTTTTATTCTTATAAGTTATTCTGTATAACTTCCATAGTGGTTGTTGTGTGAGGGTTCGTAATAGAAGTTCTAATCATCTCTTTCAATGGACTTTTCAAGGATGTAATTCAGGTTATATATGATGATGATCTAGTTATGAGAAATGAAAATTCGTTAACTGCTACCCCAGCATTTATGTCCCTAGATTCTCCTGAAATTTGGTCAGTCCAGTTATTTGACATTTGGTAGTGAAGTGCCTTGTAATAAAAAATAAAGAGTTGGTTCAGTTTTCAGTGGAGGAAAGATCTTGCTGTATAAAACATTTAACTGCAATATTTTATTGCACTCATCACTCATTCTAGAGCCCGCTTATGGTTGCACCAATTTTTGAGTACCTCGGGGTACAGGTCCCCCAAATAAAGCTGAAACGCTTGCAGAAGCAGCAGATGTCAGGCTGCACCTGGTTGTGCCTTCACTAGAATGTCTGTGGACCTGTATTGGCACCCCCTTCCTTTGTACCCCTTCCCCCAGGTGTGCAGGAAGTGGAGGGCATTGTACCGGGTGAAGTGGGTGGACTCTACCCAGAGCTATGACCTGATTTGTGACGCACCCTCAGAACTGCAGTAATGGTCCAGCTGCCTCACAGGCAACTGGTAACCACCTCATTTGGGGATGCTTCTGCATTGCTAGCAGTGCCAGAGAGAAGTTCATCACTGTCACCTCATCAAAGACTAATTTTGAGAGCTCTCCTATAGGGCTAGGTTTGGAGAGCAGCCTCTGATATTTTGGAGGGTAAGTGCCAGAAAAGTTCCTCTCAGTTCCATATGGAGAATAGGGGCTATGGCCACAGGCAGAGAGACAGCATTTAGTTTGTGAAGGAGATGTCTGTGTTGGGATGTTGCTTTTTCTCAGCTAGATTTGGGACGAGATACCAACAAAAATTCTTCAGTGAGAATTCTACTTGGGGTGGTGAAATACTGTAGGAAGCTCCCAGGAGAAATTACTAGACCTTCTTTCCTTAAGATGTTGAAAGAAAAGGTAGTCAGTGATCTGGGTGAGGGGGAATTCTTTAGATGCAGTTTTCCAGGAAACCAGGCGTATAGTAGAGTTGATTGCTGGAGGTTCCTTTCTAGTCTAATTCATTGGTTTCTGGTATGCCGTTAAGAGCATGTAAATGACAGTTTGGCCTTTTAATGTTTATAATGTTAAGGACTTTAAGGTAAAAGAGGTTTTATGCTATAAATATTTTATTATAATAATTATTGTAAATAAAACAGAACCTAGTATATGCAGATATCTTTTGAAATGGAGATAGTCTTGAATATAGCATATCCATAATTAGCTGTTTGATGTTGAAGGCAATTGAGTTTTCCTGTTCCAGTGAACTAGACAATGGAAATAATTGGGGATTAACTAGAAGGCTTGTGATTCTTGATATAGCCTTTTTTTCCCCATTCACTGATAAAAATATTTTATGTAGAATTGATGAAATATATAGAATTGATAAAATAATCCCAGTGTTTCCCGTTGCATTTTCACCAACCCAAATGATACCTAGATATCCTGTTTTAATGTTAGACATTTCTTCAGACTATGGGAAAAAAGAATATCTTAATAACTAGGCTTTAAAAATATTTCTTAGAGGTGAGCTCTCTATTGGGTGGTTTAAGAGGACTCATAAACAGTTTAGAACATTATCTTAAAAGTTAAAAAAATCACAGCCTTAGTTTGTATGGAATCATTGTATTTTAATAATACTGTATGCTTATTAGTGTTATTAGAGTAGTAGACAGTTAATTACAGCTTTTTCTGAGACATGTTAACTGTATATTAACAGTCATGTTAAAAAAGAATGATACATACTCTTACATACAAGCTGCTGCTTGCTAGACTTTTAAAATATTCCTTTAGAATGTAAGGAGTCAGAGTTTCAGCCTAGAATCATCAAAATGTTGTCTACTAAAACAACATAATTATACACCTTTTCACTGGGGTATACAATTTTCTTCCTTTTTCTCCCTTTTCTTGTCATTAGTATTGACTTTGATCACTTTGCCACTGGCATTAGAAACTGTTGCCCCTCAGCAGTTTTCCCATTCCCACATTGTATTTTGAGACCTTACATTTTCTGGTTTTCTGATGATTTTGGCCAACATAAGCCATTAAAAGCTTCTTGAGTCAATTTAGCGCCTCTAATACTTCTTTTTGTGGACTCATGTTAGCTAGTGTTTCTTTACTCAAGTTATATTTTCTTACAGTTCTCTATAACCTGATATTTAAGACATATTTAAGCAGCTGATCACAGCAGTTGTTCCAAGACTATTTCTTTTCCAAAACTCAAACCTGGGTTTTTACTTTGGCTTCTGGCATGGCAGAACAATGGGTGTCTGGGACGAGAGGAGTTTAAAGCTGGACATAGTCATACTCAGGCAGTTCTACCAGATTGGTTATTTGAATTTCCTTGGTTGATTTGGATACGTAGACCTTGTAACCTTGTAATACAACACTGAAAAATGCCCTAGTATGCTTAATTAATGAATTTTTAGGTGCTGTTATTTATTTCTACAAGGTATTAAAGTGCAAAAATTCAGTGTAAGTTCAAGTCTGTGTTATATAAAATAGAAACTCCAACAGCTTTCTGTGCCTTGCTTAGAAAACACTCATTAAAGATTTGCTAAATTAGTAATAAAATAGTGAATTTAGCTTGTGCTGATAATGATTTAATGGGAAAAGAGACTTTTCTCTCTAATTTTCTGTTTTTACTGGGGTTATCTGAACACTTAATCTACACATGCCCCTGTATTCTGGATAATTGAATGTTTTTTTTCTCTAACTATGTGCTCTGTCATTTGTTGACAGTAACATGGGGTCTGTTTTATCCTCATTGTCTGACCTCCAGAATTAGGTGAAGTATCTCTGTTTAAGTTCTTGGTCCTTTGGTGTTTGATTGTGGGAACCAACTGTTATGGAGTCAACAGAGAGCACTCCCCTGAGGACCTTGCTGTTAGACCATCATGCAATAATGGTCTTTCTGTTGTTCTGGGACCAAAAATATGGACTAGTAGCCCAAGGCTGATTGACTACAATAATGATTTTCTTCAGGGTCCCATTGAATAAATATCGGCATGATTATTGCATAAAAAGGCTCTTTCCATTGTAGCTATGTACATTGTTTAAAAAGTGTTTTAAGATTTTGGGTACTTACCGTAATGAAGATTGCACTCCATTCCTTAAAATTGACACTAGAGTTGCAGTCAGGTTGTGTTAGCTGCATCTAAAACATACTGAAAAGTTCTGGGCATTCTGTGAAAGTCCTCTTAAAAAGGCACTAACTTCTTAATATTTATTTTCATTTTAAAATAAGTATGGGGCTATTTGCGAGACAATCCTATTTAGTTACACAAAGGAAAGTATTCCTTAAGTGGTACACTGCTGTGTGACCTATTACATTAGCATGCACATTCTGTCTCTTTAAAAACAGTCTCCTCTATTTGCCCTATTAATTGTTGATATGTTGCCATCCAGGAGACAAAAATTAGAGCTGTAATTAAATAATCATGTGATGCTCCTTAGTGCCAGTGAGAGCAAACTCATTTTTCCAGGCCCTGATGGTCACTGATTATTGTATTACTACTGGCTTGCCTTTTTTTTTTTTAATGGTTCTATCTGTAGATTACCTAACTACTGTCCTTCTTTTCAAAATTAAAGAAAGTAGAGAACATTGAGCCTGTTCATTGGTTAGAAGTCCTCAGGGATGTCAGGCAGACATACCTTTTTTTGCTTTTGGTCACCTGGTAGGTTCTCTGGGGAGGCTACATCACTGGTGTGGTTCCTGCCATTTAATTTACACTGGTGTTTTGGCTGGGATGGAGGCATATGGGGAATGCCAGGAGAATTACAAAAGGATCCGGGCATTAAAATTCAGAAATGATTAAAATTGAAATAAAAGGATGCTGCTTCTTTGCCAGTACTCTCGCAGTCATAATGACACATAGAGATTAGTTTCCACCTTCATCTTTTTCTTCTTTCTCATTTCCTCTTGTTTATTGTTGACACGTTTTCCTTATGTCTGTCTCCCGTCTCTGTATCTTTTTGCACCATTATGCATTCCTATTTCTCCCTCTTTCCTTAAACATGGAGAAGCCTACTTAACCTTATTATAACAATAACAGAATAGGCTATTAATATTTAATATGCACATGATTAAAATTTCTTTTCCTTAAACATAGGTCAGCTGTATTATTATTAACCGGCATGTAATTATTCATTTAAAATATTCTTATTCTGCCCTTGCTGTTTCTGAAGTGTAGTCTACTTTAGTAGTGATTTAATACATAATATTTAGAAAACTGTGGTCGGCTAGTGAGAAAAGAACTTAACCAGTCATGGATAATCAATTATGCATGAATTCAAGTGTAACAGATGGAATCTGGTGAGTTAAAGTTTCTCTTTGCCTTAGTTTTTTTTTTGTTTGTTTGTTTGACACCTGTCTCTTATATATAGATAAACATCTACTGTAGCATGTGAGAAATTTCCTTACATCTTTATATTCTCTTTAAAGTGAACTTGATTTTTAAAATTTCAGGGCGGAGAAAATTTTATATGGCTTACCGATGATCAGATTCTTTTCCGTTACTTTATATAAACTGAACCTGCTCCTGCTTGACTTGTGGAGGGTCACTCAGCTAGCTCGTAGAGGCTGAAGCAAGACCAGATCTCACTATGTCATTCATCATCTTTTGTGGGAGTTGCTTAATAACAGAAGTGTTATACTAACTCTGGGTTTGAAATAATTTCTGATGAAAACTGTGGTAAACTTATTTTAAATTTTGGACTCTTCTCTTGTATGACATGCAAATAGCATCTGTGAACATGTGTCATGTTATGCTATATGTATTTTATATATGCATTTATTTATACTTGGATGTTGGCCAAACAATTGGATTTCTGAAATCTATTGAGAATGCCCCAAGATTTGGTTCCTAAACTGTGGCATATGCCAGCTGGGAAGATGCCTTTCCACTTGCATGCAGTGTTGTTGTAAATCGTCAGTGACCCAAACCCCTTTGTGCAAAGTGAATTAAAAAGTTATTTTTGAGAGCCTTGTGACCTTCCCGGAGAGGTGAGTTTAATATTCATTAAATCTAATATGGATATGTAGTGTTTTTTCAGTTGTAGAAGTCACAGAACAGTGGGTATTGTCCGTCTTTAAAGCAATATAGTCTCAAACAATTACGAGCCGGTCCCTGTCAAAATTTTTCATAAATATGTTGTTTGTTTCTCTCCCAAGTGTATTTATATGTAGAGATATATAAAATACAAGTGAAAATAGGATTTACAGAATAAATAAAAATAAATGATTAAAAAATAGCCTCAAGGCTCACTAGTTCTGTTTTTAAAGTTCTGCTGTAGCATTATTTATCAACTTTTTGCTTCCTATCAGCTGGAAATTTGCATGTATATTTATAGTTCATGTTATTTATCTAATGAATTAAATTCCACAATAAACATACTGATAAAGAAAGAGGCACCTGTCAAATAGGTACCTGGATATGCTCTAGCTAGAGCTCTACTGTGAAACTTCTTTTAGCATTTTATTTATGCTTTTATATATAACAAATGTGTAATTTAAATTTGATTAGTATGAAATTCATATTTCATAATCATGCATCGAAAAATACATATATGTAGGTATGAACTTTAATGAGATATAATTTTATTCATGAGTATCCAATAAATTAAAAGGTGTTATTAATATAAAGGTCCCTAATGTAAAAATCAGTAAGAATAAATAATAGGAAACAGAATATAAGGAAATATAATACAGAAAAAATATTACAAATTACTGTACACAGAAATAAATACTTTAATCCTACTTATTAAAAAGGTAGTTGATTACATTTGAAAGCTTTTGGGGCTTTTTATAACAAAAATTGTATTCTTTTATTAAAAATAGAATCTAAAGTCTTTATGCAAGGACAGATTATAAGTTACTACATTGACTACATTTATACAGTTGCTACACATCTGTGGCTCTACTGCACGTTTTGACACTCTGTGCTGTTTAATTGGGAGGGTCTACTGTTTCATGAGGATAGTTAAATTTTACTTGTTTGAAAAACATCCAAAAAGACTTTCTTACTGGTTTGTTTTTGTCTATGCTTCCTTCTCTTATTTTGCTAACATTTAGTTGTATAAATAAATGCAGAATAAACAAAATGTAGGAAAAAAGGTAGAATAAAACCTGAAAAGAGAACCATTTTGCATCAGAGGACCATCAAATTACCTACTTTGGGTGGGATCTTGGTCTCTAATTACCAATCCATGTTAATTATCCTTGGGTCAGGTATTCATTATTTGAATTAATTTTCTAGCATAGACTGGACTGTGGCTGTTAGCGGGTAAGGACAAAGAAATGGAAGGTTGGTGGCAAGGATGGGTTGTTCCATGTGTTGTAGCTCATTGTTTTCTGCTTCATTTTTATGATAACATATATCTGTCAATCTGAGGGATAGATGAAAGATTGTTTTAGGTTTTTTTGTTTAAAATTTTTTGGGGGGGTAAAGAGCACATAACACAAAATATGCCATTTGACAATTTTTAAGTGTACAATTTCATGACATTAATTACATTCATAGTGTTGTGCAGACATCACCACAGTCTGCTTCCAAATCTTTTCCATCATCACAAATAGAATGTGCTTTAGTTTTGAATTAAACTCCTTTGCTTCAACAAAGTTCAAGCATTACAGTGACATTTAATCATTGTCTGGGTGTGATGTGGTTGTTTTAGGGTGGCTTTCCTTCTTGATGGGCAGCTCCTGTCCAGTGCCTTGTGGTGATGGGCAAGGCAGTACACTGTAAAATACTGACATTCCCCAAAGATGATCTGGACTAGGATGTAGGCCCATTGTCTCCTCAAACCGTTTCTCCCTCCAATTAAGCCAGGAAAAATTAGCAATAACATTCACATCACTGAAAGGATTTGGTTGATATGTCTTGGCTAAAGATTGATTGGGAACGTTGCTGTTTAACTTCACTGGAATTAAAGTCCCCTGAGCTTCCTACTGCTCAACAGCTAGGGGTGTGGTTCCCTGGTATTGGCTTCCAGCATGGGCACTGTGGGCACTTCAGTTCTGCTTAAGTGCAATGACTTAGTCTGCAAATAAGTTGAACAGGTTTCAGCTATTCAAGGAGAATCCCACTCACGGTTGAAGTTTTCTGGGAAAAAAATCATGCTCGACTACATTCAAAAAAGAGTTAGAGGGCACAGAGGTGGTTCTGGCTCCAGTAAATAATACCCTTGTTTTAAACTTAACTTCCATGTGTAATTTTGTGGTTAGTTGCTTATGTCTGTGATGATAAATCATATACTTGCCCAGGATTTCTGGCACCCCTGTAAATTTCAAGCAAGTGCCCAAGTGTTAATTTACTATGCTTCCTCGAACAGTATACCTTTATTCTCCAAATCAATCATCTAATAGCCTGCCCACTACATTGTTTTTTGTTTGTTTGAAACAAGTGGCTTCCATATACATTCATTAAATTTGGGGCAAATGCAAATTCCTCAAATGTCCTTAACTGTTCCAGGTGACCCCAGGACTGAGATAAAAGCTTCACTTAAGGATGTCCTGGCAGGTATATTTGATTTCCTATTTCCAAAACATCACCAAACCCAATGCATGCTAACCCTGGCAGTACATTGGAATCACCCTGGGAGCTCTATAAACACACAAAAGTCTGGCTCCTACCCTGGGCCATTTTGATTTAATTGCAGTGGGGTGCAGCCTGGACATCTGTATTGTTGAAGGAACACCTCAGGTGATGTTAATGTGCTGCAAATGTGGGGAGCCATTGAGCTAACTTCTGAACCCAGCACCTGGCTTTACTTCCTAAGATGGCAAGAATCTTCCTGAGATTCTTACAGGCACTCACTCATAAGAACGATTCTTGGATTCCTTTTCCTGTGATGGCAGGCACTGAGACACTCCAGGAGTACAGACGTAAGTACACCCTCAAGATGTGTGCAGACTCACAGTTCGGAGGAGCAGACATGTAAATGTGGAATGCCACACAGGAGGACAGGTAACGTGATGAAGCATCAGGAAGGAAACCAATGCCAGCCGGAGAAGGCTTTGGACAGAAGAGGTGCAGTCAAACTGCATTTTAAAGGATATGAGAGAAGGGTGGTTCCCAGGCAAGAAGGGGGAGGAAAGGCACTCTTGAGGCAGAAAATGAGACAACGGGAAGCTGGAAGTAATGTGGTGGTGATGCCTGCATACAACGGCAGTCACAGGCATCCTGCGCCCACCCTGCTCAAGTGCGGATCCAGGTCTAGATAGAGCACCAGTTTTGATGGAATGGTTGCCACTGTGCTTTGTCAACATTATGATCCCATACTGACATCACTGGAAGGAAAAGGTAGCTTTTAAAACATTTTCTCAATCAATTCTTGTTTAAAAAAAGGTAACAAGTCCCAGTTGCCCTTCAGGTTCTAGAATCCATCTCCAATGGCTGTTCATTTCCTTTATCCAGCTCTCCTAAAACTAGCGTAAACACTGGACTTGCTTATGCTCAGCTTTTCTTTCTTTTGTCTACTAAACCCATGTCACAAACTAACAGTAGGTATTTATATCCACCCCAAAGTAATTAGGGAGTAACTTTTGATCACTATCAATCTAACTATAACTGTAACTCCACTTATTAGCGAAAAACAAAACCAAAAACCTAAGCCCCATATTTAGAGTTCATTATTATTTCTCCTTTATCTCCCCTGAAACATTTTCAGGCCTTTTGCTGTTATTTCCTACAGTATGCCATTATTTGTTTGGTATCTGGATGCCCTCCCTGTTTGAATAAGTATCTACATTAAGGTTTCCATAAGAGCCATTTCTAATGGCAACAATGCTTATTTAATGTGGGGGTGGGAATGAGGGTGGGGAATGACTCTGTGGTTTTTTAACTTCAAATATGATCTATTTAAATGTCCATGGAAAGCAGTATTTCGGGAAAATGCATATTATTCCAAATGTACTACAGGACCCTTTCAAATACAGACATGTCTAGAGAGTTGTCTTAAATTTCTGTGCACTGGTGCACAAGGCTCATTCCATGCAACTGTACAGATGTATGGGCTAATTCTAAAATGGAAAATGATTTCAATTTGGACATCATTAGAATGTCTGAAAGCCATTCATCACCTCTGAGGCTCCTAAGGCTCCTCCTGGCTAGGCCCGGGATTTACTTAGTCTTTTATAGAACTTCTCTAGATAAGTGCTAATAGAACTTTCTGTAAGGTGGAAGTGTTCCATAATCTACACTGCCCAAGGTGATAGCCACTAGCCACGTGGCGCTATGTGACTGAGGAACTCTATTGTAAATTTCATTTAATTTCAGTTAATTCAAGTTTAAATGATATAGCCACCTTTCCCATTGTTACCTCCTTTTCACTTCCACAACATCTGAAAGGAATTGTCATTGCATTTAGTAATGGAAGTTGGTTGCAAGTAAGCACTGTAGGCTTTTTGCCCTCATTTGTTTATTTGTAATGTAAGTACCACAAGGACAGTGTGTGAATTCCTGGTAATAATAGCAGTGAGCAAGACACAGTCTCTGCTCTCATAGGATTTACAGTCTAGTATGGGACACATTTATCATGCCAAAAATTATCCAAATTGTTAATTGATTAAGATTGTGATGACTGTTACAAAGGAGAAATCCAAGAGTCTATGAGAGTATAAAATGGGGGCCAAACCTTCTTGTAAGATTAGTCAGAAAGTTTAATCAGAGTTCCGTTTATTCACTAAACAAGAAAAGCAGGAGGCGGCTTTCCTTCCCCATGTTCAGGGCTGGGTCAGGCTGGTGGCAGGACCAGGGCTCTAAGAGCAGGGCAGCTCATGTGTACCTTGCCATGACCTCCAAAGATATGGGGTCTGTCTGATCGAGCTGTATGCATACACACACTGCAAACTTCTGAACTTGATGGAGTAAATTCTCCCCTAAACCATGCAGTTGTGATGATGTCAGTCACAGATAAGATGTGAGAAATAGGGTGCAAATGTTTACAGGATATTGCATTTCCTCTCCAATATCTGTTTTTACAAAGTTGTTTGGGCTCCAGCTCCAGCATTTTCCCCTCTGTTCTTATAAATTTCTATTTGATCCATTCAAGGAATGATGTGGAAATCAGCCCTGACACCCCAGACAGACAAAATGAGACACATGACAGTAAAACATATGGCTCAAATAGACATCCTTATATGGCCAACACAGACCATATTCCCAGAAAGTCATATATAGAAAACACCACCTGCAGCTAAAGCCAAAAAACAAAAGAGTTGACATGACAAAAAGAGCAATATGCTACATAAATGGTGCTGCTTTAAGAGCGCAGAGAGCCAACTGTATTTGAATTTAAAAAGATGGGAAAGAAAAGAGTATGTCCTCAGACAGTACTATGGTGGTAAACATTGCTTTGCTAACACGGTCACTGGTGGAGGTGCCGTCTCCTAAAAGCGTTCAAATTCTAAATGCTTTCTCTGTTACAAATCCATGTGCTATTCAGAACTCTGAATGCGTTCTAATGCTTTCAGTTATCTGCCTGCATATTTATCTTAATACGAGGCCATCTGAAACATGCAGTAGTCCTTTTTTTTTAAAGTCTTGTATATCTGTTACAGTATTTTATCTTTGCTACCTTTGTGTAGCCAGTCTGACTACCTTCTCATGTCTTTAAAAATTGCTGCACTCTGTTTTAACTGGCATCCACATGTAAAATAGTTGATGGATTTGACTTGCAATATTTCATGTTCCTGAGGTTTTGTATTGATAGCTAGATTTACAAAGCTTAACTTTTTTCAATACTTGTGTCTTTATTGCTACATATAAGATGGCTGTGTAGAATAAATTGATGTTTTTCTCCTTCCACCATACTAGTTTATCCTCACATATGCCTAGCAAGGTGGTATTTTTCTAATTATCTTTCCTTTTTCTCCTTTATTTTAACCTGGATTTACAGTGGCCAATGCTCACTGGTTATAATGAGTATCTTAGATGTAGATAACACACAGTAATTAAGTTCATCAGTGTACTGTATCACTTGGAGGGCATAGACCACTGTGTGCCATTTTACTTACGTCATTTCTTATAATCATATAGTTCTGAAATAAAGAATGTGCTCGAGGGAAAATTAGTGTGTATATGTGATTAATAGATACATAATTTTGCTATATCTTTATTCCTTAAAGTTATTAGATATCTTTATCCTTATTTATTCTGTTTATCATTTTCCAAGGCCATGTCCATCCTTATTACATGCTTTGATGTTTGAAAATTAGCTTGTAATTCCTGGATAAAAGGTGCTATTCAAATGTAAAGATTACTGTTTTAATTTCCACATTACATTAACTAGGACATTAGGAGACTAAGGCAATCAGAAAATTTTCAGTCTTATTTGTGTAAATGATAGGATAAACATTTAACAATATTTTAGTTATGTCTTAATATTGATATTTTCAGTAATCCCTTTTTACTCCTTTTGCTCAAATTTTGTTTTTCCCAACAACTTAATTTCATTTTTTTTAACATTTAATGAGGTTAATTTGCATGGATAAATTTTTGTGTGCGGGTAGTCCACTTTATTTTTTTATCTTGCTATTGTTTTTTATCATGCTAAATTTAAACAGCATGATACTAGAATGCATTGTCCCTACTAAAAACCAAGCAGGTTTCAGGGAAACATGTCTGGCATCTCCGGTGTGAAACAACTATTAAAATATCAATCTTGGAAATTCCTAATTTAACCTGTCATATTTCAAAAATCACTGTCATTATAGAGAGTGTCGAGTACTACCCATGTGTCTCGTTTAAATATCAAATCTTTTTTAAGTTAAGTACTTTTATCCACAATACCAACTCTGACACCATTGCTACCTTTTGCCAAGGTTGCGTATTTCCTTAATGTTTCTTATACTTTACCACACTTTAGCTTTTAAAAATGCAGTATCATTTGGGCTTTTTAGTAAAGGTTGCCTTGTATTTAGTTTTTGATAATGTGTTTTGTGCCTTATTATCACATGTTCTGTCTTTTGCTTGAAGTTTAGATTTATGTGCGCCAAGATTCACGGCTGCCTTCCCGGATTTTGACTAACCTTTCCGGTTTGTGGGTGAAACTTGGGTGCCATTACGGTGCCATATTTTCATTGTGTTTCTCCTAAACTTGTCCTCCCAGGAGGCCATTATTTCCTATACTTCATCTTCTGCTTTACCTTCTGTTTTTCTTAGATTTCTAATGTAAACAGTGTGTCTAAGAGTGTATTGGTAGCTTTAAAGAGCTTAATTTGCATATTTCCCTTATCTCAGTATTTGTGCTAACTTGTTGCTTTATCAGTAACAAAATGTTTACCTGATTTTTCTCTTTTCAGTGTATTCTGAAAAATATTTCTTATTTTTGTCTTTGATGATTAACTGCCTCCAGGGTTCTAAGATGTTTAATTCTAAAACCTAAGCCATATATGCTGCATCTCTATTTTGGGCAAAATTGTAATGTTCTTCATGTTTACAGGAGCTATATTTAATAGATTATGTAAATAAGGGTATCATATTTAATGTGCTACTGACCGTTTATCTAACTGGGCAACTTACCCTAGATCACATAAGTACTTACTGCTACAACAGACGTATGTACCCACCCAAACTTTCTGCCCAGTGTAAATTAATTAAAGAATGGTGGCATCTTTCTCTTTGTAGTAAGACGTCGGGTCTCTTTCAAGCGACCCAAATTGTGTTTAACTTGGCCACGATGGGCCAAGTATTTGGGCCTCCAACGTGTTGTATGGCTCAGAAGCGAGAGAGTTTTGAACCGACCTCTGACTAGTACAGAAAGCTTACTTTTTTTTTTTAAATGTTGGCTCTTAATCGTTTAGGATTCCTCCTCCTTTAAGGGTAAATATTCACGAGAACGTTTCAAGGATCCTGGCCTTTATTCCTCTGCAAACGCTTCCGCACCCCCTGAGCTTCTTCGCAGAGATCGGCCTCCCGATCGTCCCCTTTGCCACTTCCTGAAGGGCCCCCGCCTCGGTCCTCTGCGCCCGTCACCTGCCCGCCCGGGCCCTGTGCGGGGCCGCGGGCCCGCCCCGCCTCGCCTGTCCCCCTGGTGCCCGCCCGCGACGCTCCCGACGTACTCCTTTCGGTGGCTTTTGTGGCGTGTGGGCGGCCGGCTACTGCTCCCGGCCTCGCCCCCTCCTCCCTCACTCTCGCCTTCGCGCCCGCCCCCGCCCCCGCCCGGC
>JAVSCE010005440.1:0-14019 GCA_032199065.1 Smutsia gigantea | reverse complement strand
AGGCAAAAGGAACAGCCAGTGCAAAGGCCCCTAGGTGGGATTGTGCCTGGCATGTTCAAGGAACATAAAGGAAGCCAGTGGCTGGAGCGAAGTGGAGGGAGGAGGTAGGAGGTGAGGTTAGAGAGGCAGTGGGAGCCAGATGATGTAGGCCATGGTGCTACATAAGGTTGGGAGGAAGGGGTTTGGAGACAGAAAAGGAAGACACATTAGCTAAGAGCTAACATTTGTTGAGGGTCCACCAGAGATACTTTTGTGCCAGAGATACTTTTCTGAGTCCTTTACATATATTGACATTTAATCCTTACTGAAGCCTTTGAGAATAGGTGTATTTGGGGGATATTTCATTTTGAGAGATTTTTACAGATGCAGAAACAGATCCAGAGAGGTTGGGTAACTTGTTCAAGGTCACAGCTAGAACAAGGCAGAAGAGTATGAGGCTGAAGACCCAGAGAGAAGAACAGATTTGCAAGGGCAGACAGGTTATTCAGCGCATTGAGTCACACAGAGGAAGAATTAATTTTGCCTGGGAGATCTCAGAACTTGATGATCTTGTAAGAAAAGGTTTATCATGTGTGAGTAGCAGGGAAAGCACTACTGGCCAGAGCAGCACATACGTATCCGGGAACTGACTGAACTCAGGGTGCTGGTGATGTAGGATGCCAAGCTTGGGCCCACCTCTAAGCCTTTGTATAAGCTGTTCCCTGTGCCTGAAGCATCCTTCCCACAGATGTCAGCATGGCTTGCTACCTCCCCTCCTTCAGCTCTCTGCTCAAACGTCACTTCCTCAGGGACACCCTCCCTGAATATCCTGTGTAAAATAGCATCTCTGTCACCCTCTAGAATCTTAGCTTTTTGGTCCTCTTACTTGTAAGGTGGCTAGGATCACCACCTAGAGCCACTACTAGAATCACTGCCTGGGTTTGGACCCCAGCCCTGCCAACTGCTGGCTGTGCAGCTCTGGGCAATTTACTTAACATCTCTGTGCCTCCATTTCCTCATCTGGTAAATGTGAGGATAGTAATAACGCCCACCCCAATAGTGTTGATTGGAGGACTGAGTGAGTTAACTGATTAAAATGGTGTGCAGCACACTGTAAGGGCTGTATGACTGGTTCCTACTTTTTAAGTTAATATTTCTATTCTTAGCACACTCACAGGTGTCTAACAAGCTCTGAGACTGACCATCTCCAAAACTGACCACCTGATCTCTCAAAACCTGCTCTCTCAAAGTGCTCCTATCTCAGTTGATCCCAGCTCCGTCCTTGCAGATGGTCAGGCCACAAACCTAGAATCACCCTCAACATCTCTCTTACACTGCCCCCATCCTATTTGTCAGCAAATCCCGTTGACTCTATCTTCAGGTTTTATCCAGAACTCAGCCACTTCTCATCAGTTCTGCTGCCCCACCACCACCCCGTCTTTCACTTCGACTATTGCAGTAGCCTTTTCAGCCCCTACAGTTAGTCCTCCTCACAACAGCCAGAGGGATCCTGTTAAAATCCAAGTCACAGCCTGTCACCCTTCTGTTCGAAATGTTCTTGGGGCCCTGTCCCAGAGTCAAAGTCAAGGTCTTTACAGGGTCCCCATTGTCCCTCTGTCATCCCCTACTACTTTCCCCCTTACTCCATGCTTTCCAGCCATGCCAGACTCCTTTCTCTTCCTCTGACCTGCCTGATGCTCTCCAACCCCAGGGCTTTTCACTTGGCTGTTTCCTGTACCTGGATCGCTGCTTGTCAGGTTGTCACAAACCTGACCTCTTCACCTCTTTTAGGTCTTCACTCAAATGTCACCTCTGAGTGCTTACCCTGCCCTGACTACTCTTTCAAAAATAACAGCTCCTTCCCTGCTTCACTTTTTCTGTACTTCTTAACACCATCTATATATTCTTTACTTGTTTATGTTGTTTCTTATCTGTCTTCCCCACTAAAACATGAATTCCACTAGAGTGGGGATTTTTGTCTGTCTTGTTCACTGCTGTATCCTCAGCTCCTGGCCACAGTAGGCACTCAGTAAATGCTTGCTAAATGAATGAGATGAAGAGAAGTAAACATGTCTGAGTAAGGAAAATTACTCGAACTCTTATTAGGGGTCAAGTGGGAATGTGAGGCTAAACAAAATAAAAAACACTGTGTGCTGTTGAGGCTGGAAGCAAACTGTCTGATTTCACCTTAATTGGTAGGTTCTGCTTATAGCTGCAAGAGGAACTGGTAAAATTGCCTGCCTGTCTTCACCGCCAGGAGTCACACTGAATTCCTTGTGCCTCCGAAACAAGCAGGCTTTCGAAATAAACTCTGTGAGGTCTCTGATGACAGGACACTCTAATATGGACTCTGTGACTTTGTGACTTGTCTCATTGTCTAAAATTGTGTCTGGCAAACTTCAAAACAACTCAGGCATAAGAGGGTTATACCATATATTTCATGACAGAGTAAAGAACCAAGCCATAAATAATAGAGGAAGGTTCTTTGAAACCTCATTTGGAAGGCCTTATTCTTAACCCAACAATCCCAGCCAGTGCACAGTTAGTTGATGAAAGTTCATTCCTCATGGAATAGGAAGCTCATGTTTATTTCCAGTTCACTCTCAACAAAGGGAGCAGTTGTGGTGACACTGGGAAGATCCTGTTCTCTGCAGGACATGCTGAGGGAGCAGTCATTGTGAGAGGCAGGTTAGTCTAATGGTTTAAAGTAGACGTCATTTAGACATTTCATGCCTCAGCTTCCTCCTCTATAAATTAGTGAGAATAAAGAGTACCTACTTTCCAAAGTTGTGATGAAGAATAAATGAGTCAATACCTGTTAAAATGGCATTACAGGTCTACATGCCCTTCTCCAAAACCCTTGGTGCCAAGTGTGTTTCAGAATTTTGAATTTTCCAGGTCTAGAAAGGTAGTAAGGTGCCCATACAAGATGTTACATAACACCCTTAGTGGGCTCCGTAATCAGTCACATTCAGATTTCTGCAGTGAAACAGTCACACTGAGGATCAACAAAGACCTGAAAGGGCTTGTTTCATTTCACATCAGGTGTTGCTGCCCAGAGGGATACAAAGAAGCTTTCTGTTTTTAGAGCTTCTTGTATTTTGGAATAGCAGATAAAGAATTATGAGCAAATTAGAAACTAAATTAGAAATTAATATTTATTAAGAGCTTATCATAACCCATGCACATTATACTTAATCTGCACAATAACCCTATGAACCTGGTATTACTATTAATATCGGGACTTGAACAGTGAGGAAGATTCTAGGCAAAGGATAGAGCTCTACATGGAATGAACAGCCTTTTTGAGGGGCCATCAGAAGGAACCTCCTGAAAAACTTGATGTTTGATGTAGTAGAAGATGCAAACTAAAACATTCAGGCGAAGGGCATTATACTAGTTTCCTACTCCTGCTACAACAAATTATTGCAAATTTAGCTGCTTAAAACAACACAAATTATTATCTTAGAGTTGTGTAGGTCAGAAGTCTGGCGCAGGTCTCATCAAGCTAAACTCCAGAGGTGGCAGGGCTGCATTCCTTTCTGGAGGCTCCAGGGGAAGATCTGTTTCCTGCTCTTTCAGGTTGCTGGCTGAATTCAGTTCCTTGAGGTTGTAGGATTAAGGCCCCTGTTTCCTCACTGGCTGTCAGCTGAGGGCCATTCCCAGCTGTAACAGGCCACCATATCCCTGGGCTCAGGTCCCCCTTCTTCCATTTTCAAAGCCAGTAATGGCAGGTTGGGTCTACCTCAGGCTTTGAATCTCTTCTACCTTTTCTGTCGTCACATCTCTCTGAGCTAGCTTTCTGCTTCCTGCTTTTATTAAGAGCTTGTGTGATTAAATTGAGCTCATCAGAATAATCCAGAAATAATCTCCCTGTTTTAACATCCTTCCAGTAGTCCCCCCTTATCCCTGGTTTCTCTTTGCATGATGTCAGTCACCCACGCAAGGTCCAGAAGGAGATGGTCCTCCTGACGTATAGTCAAAAGATCAGTAGTAACCTAATGCTACGTCAAATGCCTACATCATTTGCCTCACATCATCTCATCACAAAGACATTTTATCATCTCACATCATC
This sequence comes from Smutsia gigantea, assembly GCA_032199065.1. Taxonomy (NCBI): domain Eukaryota; kingdom Metazoa; phylum Chordata; class Mammalia; order Pholidota; family Manidae; genus Smutsia; species Smutsia gigantea. The sequence goes on along the minus strand of JAVSCE010005440.1, from coordinate 9,965 downwards.
ACAAGAAAAAGGGCAAGTATGGTACAATAAAGTATTTTGAGAGAGACCACATTCACATAACTTTGATTACAGTATAATTGTTTTATTTTATTGTTAATCTCTTCCTGTGCCTAATTTATAAATTAAACTTTGTCATAGGGTACATACGTATAAGAAAAAACATAGTATATACAGGGTTTGGTACTATCCAAAGTTTCAGGAGACCACTGGGGGTCTTGGAACGTATCCCCCACAGATAAGGAGTGCCTACTATAACCTTAAATTCATATGCAAAGTTCCGTTTGCCATGTAACATAATATACTCACAAGTTTCAGAGATTAGGATGTGGACATTTTTGAGGGGGGCACTATTCTGCCTACCACAGTCTGGTCTCTAGCCCCCAAAGATTCACATTTGTCCCACATGCAAAATACATTCACACCACCCTGACATCCTCAAAGGTCTCATCCCATTATTTGGCCATCCAGAGCAAGGCTGAGGAGCTTAGAATTTATTTGGAGGGTGCTTAGGGAGTGATGGTGGGGATTAGAGACAGAGCTGGAAGCAAGATGGCAAGAAAGGAATTCTTTTCCTGCTGACCCCTGTCCCCTCCTTTGTCTATAGCCTCTCAGCTCAGAGCCATCTGTCCTCCAGGTACCCCTGGGATGGCGTGAGCATTCCCCCAGCGATGGACCCCTCTGTGACGCTGTGGCAGTTTCTGCTGCAGCTGCTGAGAGAGCAAGGCAATGGCCACATCATCTCTTGGACCTCACGGGATGGTGGTGAGTTCAAGCTGGTGGATGCTGAGGAGGTTGCCCGGCTGTGGGGGCTGCGTAAGAATAAGACCAACATGAATTACGACAAGCTCAGCCGGGCCTTGCGGTACTACTATGACAAGGTAAGACCTCTGAGACCAGGGCCGGGAACCCCCAACGTTTATGTCAGTTATTTCATTTTTTTGTTTTTTTTTCTTTGTCTTAATTGCTATAGCTATAACTTTGAAAACAATATTATTTACCATTTCTTACCCCACCGTCTAGTACTCTCAGACCAGTGTTGGGCCCCCCCCCCCCAAACATTTATCTCAGTTATTTTCTTAGAGTTTTGGCTAAAACCTTCATAGCAATACTAATACTGACCCCTACTCAGCCTACTGTATGAGATACCCAAAGTCATGCATGCTGTCCCAGTGTGCCCCACACATTTCGTTTTCTTGCCTTCTGGGCCCCCTTTTGAAAACAGTATTAATAATGATTCTTCCTCTGTCATTTTGAAAACACTATTAATAATCCTATCTTCTAGAACCCCTGAACCAGTCCTGGGGTCCCCCAGTTATTTCATAGTCTATTCTTATTCCAGAATAAGAATTCTAGAGTATTCTTATTCTTATAGTCAAAACTTCCATGGCAATATTACACTAACCTTTCCTTACCTAATCCTCTGGGATAGTCAATATTTTTATCAATTTTCTTCTCTTATTCCTTTAGCTAAAAACCTCTAAAATAACATGTATGATGCCAGTTCTACACTCCATTCTCTTGCATTCCCAGAGCAACACTGTTCCATCCCAATACTTATATCAATTATTTTATCATCTTATTCCTGTAACTAAAATTTAAAATTTTTCTCATCCCCTCAAACTCCTAGACCAGCATTGGATTTCCCCTCCCTCCAATATTTGTACCAGTTATTTCATTTTCTTATTTTTTTACCTGAAACTTCCAAAACACTGTTAATGAATATCCCTTTTCATTCCTTTTCTGAGAAACACAAACCCACCCTGTGACATACCTGACCAGCATTAAGATGTCCCCAAGGTACCCTAGTGCCCCCTGATGTCTCGTGTCCCCAGAACAGCCCTGGACCTATGCTACATGCCTTTAATCATTTATAGCATTTTTTCAGTTTTCATATTTTATTCCTTTAGTTCAAACCTCTAGAACAATATTAATATGAGACTGCCTCACTTTGTGTTCTGAGACCACCAGAACATCCCTGAGACTCTCCATACCTATTGTGATACATCCCAAACATGCTCTGTGACCCACCTAAGCCAGCCTTGAGATTGTCCCCGTATTTATACCAGTATTTTAATATTCTTGTCTTGCTGTCTCTTACTTAATTTTCAAATTGCCTTAGCTTAAACTTCCACAACAGTATTAAGAATGAGACTTCTCACCCTGTCCTCCCTAGTGACCTTGCCCTGTTCCACATATGTGTCAGTAGCTTTAAATAATCCTCTCTATGTAAATAATTTATCACCATATTCTTCTATATGAATGTAGTCTTTTCCACCATTTATATTATTTTCCTGTCTTACTGCATTAACTAGACTCCAACACTGTGTCCTGGCAGCCACCCCAAGGCCTTACCCTGTTAAGCCACAGATAACCCTGGTTCCTGGAGCTGGAGCCAGGAGGAAAGCCTGCCGGTGCACCTGCTCCCCCAGGTGGCCGCATTGTGGAGAGGAGCCACTGCCTGTGGGAGTGTGTAGCTGAAGTGGGGGTGGGGGAGTCGGATAGATGGAAATAAAGAATGACAGAGGGAGACTCAGAGGGGAGACAGGAAAAGGGGAGGAGGGCAGTAGACTAAAGGAAGAATTGTGGATGGGAGAATGGCGAAGGGGAAGAAACTGGGGAAGAATACAAAGAGGGAAATCGGGATGGGGAAGAAAGAGGAGAAACTGAAGGAGGAGAAGGAAGGAGCCCCAAATTGAGAAAGAGATGGGTTAGATGTGAAATGGCTGGGAGGGAGGAAGCAGACACAGAAGAGGGGTGGTATGTATATAAAGATGAGAGAGGGGCAGGAGGGAAGTAAGTCACTCCCCCCATTTCTCCCCCGCCCCAATCCACATCCTCCCTCCACCCTGGCCCTTTCTTCTAAGGTCCTCTATCCTGTCTCCTCCCTTCTCAGAACATCATCCGCAAAGTGAGTGGGCAGAAGTTCGTCTACAAGTTTGTGTCCTACCCAGAGGTCGCAGGGTGCTCCACTGAAGACTGCCTGCCCCAGCCCGACGTGTCCATCACCTCCGCTGTGGCAAATGTGGTCCCTGCTGGTGTGCATGCCATCTCTGGGGACACTGCCTCTGGGAAACCAGGCCCACCCAAGGGTACAGTAATGGCAGGCCCAGGCAGCCTGGCGCGCAGCAGCCGGAACGAGTACATGCGCTCAGGCCTCTATTCCACCTTCACCATCCAGTCCCTGCAGCCACAGCCACAGCCACCCTCTCATCCTCGGCCTGCCTCAGTGCTCCCCACCACCACCCCTGCAGGAACAGCAGTGCCCCCCTCGGGGAGCAGGAGCACCAGCCCATGCCCCTTGGAGGCCTGCCTGGAGGCTGAGGAGGCTGGCCTGCCACTGCAGGTAAGAACTGAAATACGTAAATTCGTTAAGAAGAGGGGAGTACAATTTTCAGATGAGGAAGAGGGCGAGGCACAAACATCCTGCTAAAGGAGATATGGTGGAAAGAGGGACACAGAAGCCCCCTTGGAGAAGGGTTTGGGGAGGAGAGCTCTGCGGGTACTGAGAGGGAAGACGATTAGGTGTGCTTCAGGGAGTAGTAAACCCAGCATGTATAAATGCCCTGAACCTGTTTGCTTAATACATGGCTTCTCTCACTTTAGCACTCATGACAATCACCTGGAGGGCCTTGCAAACCACAGATTGCTGGGGCCCATCCCGAGAGTTTCTGATTATGTGGGTCTGGGGATAGGCTTAAGAATTTGCATTTTTGACTAGTTTCCAGGCGAGGCAGATGCTGCTGATCCAGAAAGTGAATTGGTGAGAACCACTGCTTTCATGAATGAGGGCAGTACCCTGGGAGTCCCACCCAGGGGGCAGCGCCGCCCCAGAAGCAGCTCCACTAACTTGGCAAAGTCCCACATCCTGTTGAAGGACCTATCCCAATGTGCTGTCATACCCCCAGTACAAAGTCCCGCTGTCCAAGGAAAAGGCCACTGGCTTTGCTACCCCAGCAATCCTTAGGCACCCCCTCTGTACCCCCTCCTCTCCCAGGTCATCCTGACCCCGCCCGAGGCCCCGAACATTAAATCAGAAGAGCTGAATGTGGAGCCTGGGTTGGGCCGGCCATTGCCCCCAGAAGTGAAAGTGGAGGGGCCCAAGGAAGAGTTGGAAGCTGCAGCCAGTGGGGAGGCAGGGTTTGTGCCAGAAGCCATTAAGGCGGGGCGAGAAGTCCCTCCCGCAGAGGGCATGGCCGCCCGGCTGCCCGCTGTCGTTATGGAGACTGCTGCGCAGGTGGGTGTTCTCTCAGCTTCCACGTCTCCCAGCACCGAGATCTCCCAGCCTGCGAAGGGCCGGAAGCCCCGGGACCTAGAGCTTCCACTCAGCCCAAGCCTGCTAGGTGGGCCAGGACCCGAACGGACTCCAGGATCAGGATCCAGCTCCAGTCTGCAGGCGCCAGGGCCGGCGCTGACGCCATCCCTGCTACCCACACACACACTGGTGAGTGACCACACCACCAGTACCGTCATCTCCGAGGGAGTCGGAGGGTGGACCTTGGAGTGGGATTGGCTGCACTGAGGCCCCAGCGCTGGACTGATGAAGGGCAGGCCTGTGAGTCTCCAGTGCCACACATGGCCGTCAGAGCCGAGGGCAGGGCTGGGCAGTTTTGTGGGCGGGGGCTGAGAGACAGAGAGGTCTTCTGTGGGAACTACCTCTGGTTTGGGGCATGGCTTGAAGCTGCATGGGACTTTTTAATCTTTTTGGAGATTTGCTGAGCGGGTTTCCTATGAGGTATATAGGTGGGACCTGAGAGTTAGAGGTTGGCCCTGAGCTGTTGGGATGGTGACTTGTGAGGTTTGAAAGGGGCATATGGATGGGGGTCTTTTAGGAGGTCTTGCCCAAGGAGGCTGGGGCTAGGCTCTCAGGAGTTGGGAAGGGTTTTCTGTGTAAAGTTGGAGAGGTGTCACGGGCATGGCCTTAGTAGTTGTGGTCTAGGCCTCTGCACTTTCAGGGACTGACCTCAGGAGTCTGAGTGGGAAATCTAGCGGGGCTGGAACCAAGTTCCTGTCTTTTTCCCACACCTGTCCTCTGCTCACCTGACCTTTAACCACCCCTTCCCCACAGACCCCGGTGCTGCTGACGCCCAGCTCGCTGCCCCCCAGCATTCATTTCTGGAGCACCCTGAGTCCCATTGCACCCCGTAGCCCCGCCAAGCTCTCCTTCCAGGTAGGATCTCTTCCACCCATCTCAGAAAGGATGAGAGACCACAGCATGGCCCCAACCATGACCTCTCCCCGTTTCTGTCCCCAGTTTCCGTCCAGTGGCAGCGCCCAGGTGCACATCCCTTCCATCAGCGTGGATGGACTCTCAACCCCCGTGGTGCTCTCCCCAGGGCCCCAGAAGCCATGACTACCACCACCACCACCACCCACCCCCCTGGGGTCACTCCTTCCATGCCAGCCGCCTCAAGGAGAAACATAGTTGAGCTGACAGACTCGTGCTGTGGTTGTGTTCGGGTGGGGATTCTTAGGAAAAAGGATCTCTCAGTAATTCTTCCACAGAAAACATACAACTTTTCTTTTCCTGGTCAGCCCCCCAGTGGCCGCCCTTACACGTCTCCTACTGCAGTGGTGGGGGCGGTTTATTTATTTATTTTTTGAAGGCCACTGGGAGGAGCCTGGCCCAACCTTTTTGGGGGGTTGGTGAGGACATCTCCCCCATCTCCACACTTTTCCCCCAAGGTGAGACAGTCAGGGTCTGGCTTGAGAAGGACCTTTATTTATTTCTCAGCCTGCCCTTGGGGAGCTGAGGGAGCCCTGTCTCCATTTGGAGAAGTGAGTAGAAGAGCTGGCTTATTAGAGTTTATTATTCCTGGCCATACCAAGGGTCCAGAAGACTTTGTGCCATTTAATGGTTTGGGAGTCTTGGCCAAGGAAGACTCACACCCTTGAAACCGAAATGTCCACCTCCCCAGCCTTTCTCTCAGACATGACCTTTTTAGCCAGGGAGGAATGCCCCTTTTGTTCTACCCCTGAGAAACCATTCCTGTGTCTGCCAAACTCCTGGGGTCCTGCCTGTTACCTCCCAATGGAGGTTTTTTGAGGAGTGGTCCCCGTCTGGGGGGCCTTTCCAGCTAGTACTCCAGGTCTCCTTGTCCCCCACCCCTTGCCATTTTGATAGTATAATCTATTTTTAAACAGGGCTTTTCAATAGGGGAGAGGGGGGCATCTCTTCCTATATTTGAAATGGGGAGGGTGGGAAGGAAGGGATTTGGAGGGGGGGAGTCTTCCTGCCACTCCCAGGTGTTTATTTTTGATACCAAACATGTATTTTCAGCTCCCTCCCTCCCAGCCCCCCAATTTCCTGCGGGCGGGTATAAAGGACCCTTTAAGTGTCCCTGGAGTTGGGAGGGAGGAATGGGGGACATAAAGCCTGTCCTATATGAATTCCAGACTGGAGAGAGTGGGTTCAAAGGGCTCTTGGGCTCACCTCCTGTCAGCACTGGCCGAGCCTGGGCTTGGGGACCTGGGGGTTGGTGATCTGGGGGACAATGCTACACCTGTCTCGACTGTTTGTTTTACTTCCCCCCAAATGGATCTTTTTTCTAAGAGTCCCAGAGAATGGGGAATTGTTCCTGTAAATATATATTTTTAAAGGTGATGCTGGAGGCTGCTAGCATTTCTTCCCTGAAGCCATCAGGACTGAGTGTGACAGGCATGACTTTGCATGAAAGGCAGTGGGGATGTTCGATTGATTATGAGAGAGAAAGCCTGATGGTCTGTGTCAGAAACAGTAGTAGAGACTGTGGATTGGCACCAGGTGTGTGAAAAATAAACTGGAAAGCCATGATTGGGTGTGTACATATGTGAAACTGTCTAAGAATGGAAGTCATAACCACAAAGTTGACATTGTGTCTGTGTGAGAAATTATGGCTGTGGGTCAGAAAATCACTGTAAGACTGGATGAGTGATTAAGGTACTGCACAAGAAACTGGTGGCATTTGTAAAATCATGCTGATGGTGAGCAAGGCAGACCAACTGACCAAAACAGTGTGTAGAGCCTCTATGGGCACGAAAGCATGGTAGGGATTGTCAGGGTCTGTGTGAGAAACTTCACTGTATGTAAGCAAGTGACTCAGTGTTTGGGAGATAGATTGTGTGTGAAAGATGTGAGGCTGTCACATCAACAAAAGTAATGGGAGTGTATGTGTGAGAAGTTGACTGTATGAGAGAAGATGGCTGTGAGGCCAAATGGCTGCCTGAGACACAACGTACAAGAAATGTGTGATTGCACCTTCATGCAAGACTAGCAAAGACTGTGTGAGAAACAGAAAAAAATGGCTGAGCGAGAGAGAGTGAGAGACTAAGTGTGTGTGTGTGCACCTGAGACTAGTGGCAGATTGATTACAGTTACTGCTCCAGTCTCGCGCACAGATTCAGGGACTGTGAAGGGGTGAGAGAAAATGAGGGTGAGACCGAGTGACTTGAAACAATGCAAGAGAGCACATCAGTGTGAGTGAAAGCCGGTAAGTAAAAATTACGAAGTCAGCCCTCTGTGAGAAAACAGATGACTGAGCAGTGTATGAGAGCATGTAGGTATGCAAAACATCTCATGAGAGACTAAATCAGAGACTGTATGTTTGCAAAAAACTGAAAATGAGACACTGAGAGACCACATGATTGGTGAGCCTGAGAAGCTGGTGAGGCTGTAATTGTGTTTGAGTGTATGTGATGAGCTGGCTATAGGAAGAAAATTATGGTATAAACAACTAAGGCAGGGCCTAAGAAACTGTGTGTGACACTTACCAAGCACCTAGGGGCAGTCATGAATTAGTGACCACAGATGGCAGAAGAGGATGAGGTCAAGCAGAAGAGAGCTTTCTCCTAGGCTTTCTGAGGGTAAGTGACCGCAACACCCACTGGGTAACAGGATCTGAGAAACTGATTATGTGGGTGTGTGTAAAACTCTTTGCAAGAGACTTTATTAAAGGCTATAAATGAAAAACGGTATGTTGCAAGCTGCTTGAGAAGAAATGAGACAAGATGACTAAGACAGTGTGTGAGAACTGTGTGATTATGTCAAACTAATCAGGGACTGCAGGTGTGTGAAACGGAGGTTAGAGTGAGAAGAGGTAGGAAAGATGGTGATTTTGTATGTGTACAAGAAAGCATGAGAGACTAGTGGTAGCTGTAAATCAGTGACCTGTGAGAATATGACGGCCTGACTAGTTGAAATGTCTTACCGAGAGATGGGGCTGTGTTCGTGTGCATGTGAAAAACTCACTAGTGAGAGTAAATACTGGTGATACTGGCTAAATGAGCCAAGGTACAAGACGCATTTGTGGGTGTGAAATTGCTAGTAGGAGAACCAAGTAAGACTCAGGAACACTGAGAAAAGGACTCCGTGAGTGAGTGACGGTATGTCCAAGAGGCTGTGTGACTGAGAAGGTGAGTCTGTCCCTAAGACACCATAGTATACTGACGCTGTCAATCCAGAATTGTGTATGAAACTTTTTTTAAAAAGTGAGAGAAAAATGACTGAGACCAAATGAGACTGTATGAAAGACCACAGATTGACTGTTCCAGGTCTAGGAGAAAGCTCTCTTCTGCTTGACTTCCCCTGCAGGTCCCTCCTCAGTCCCCTGGGCTGGCTTCTCCCAGTTCTCCAAAATTTGAAATACTGGAGTTCCCCTGGTCTTTGCCAGCCCACGGCACACTTCCCTTCTCTCCTCATCTCCAGGCAATCTGGTCCAGTATCCCCCCACTGATGCCCACATTTTTACCCCCAATTTAGACTCTTCCTCTTAGCACTTAATCAGAAACTCTGCAGTTTTATTTCATTTATTTCCTCATTCAGCATGTGCTTGTTGAAGCCTGCACCCAGAGCCATTAACAAACCAGACACAACGTGCCCTTGTGGAGCTGGTAGCGTAATCAGGACAAAGGACAAGAAGCAGATAAATACATCATATCAGATGGTGGTGTAACAATTAACTGAGACAAAACTCTCTTATTCTTTGTTTAAAGAAGAAATCTACAGAGTCATTTTATTGCCCAAACTTGTGGGAGGAGATAAAAGCACCAACAGTCTTCTTCCACAGGGGCTCCTATGAGTATTTGTACAGTTTAGGAGCAAAGGGAAACATTGATTATAACATTATTCCCAAGGCAACGGGTGATTAGATAAAGCAGCCAACCAGAATTACGGGTTTCTCAGGGAATTTGTTTTCACAGGATAACAGCGCTGATGTCTGAAGTCTTAGAACCATAACAAGACCCCTTTGTTCAAAGCACACTTTGAAAGACAGGCTTATATTGTCGGGAAACAGAGTACATCTGTAATGGCTACAAAAGCCAACACACCTTATCACCCATAAAACAAGATCAATTTCTTGAGAAAGTTCTGTTGTAACACCTGACCAAATCAAACTCATTTACCGTGTTTCATTTGCAGAATGATGTTTCTCTCTCCACTGAATGCAGGGGAAATGAGAAATTGCCTTCCTTGCTTTCTTAGACTCCTTTTTGCTAATTAAAAGGATTCCTGTTTTTAAAACAAGCTCTGGAGTTTCACTCATTAGGACTTACTTAGAAACGAAAATAACAGGTCTGTGGAGGCTCAGTTTTACCTCCATGGAAAATGGGCTGAAGAGGAATTAATTCTTAACAGTAAAATAAGGAATACGTAGAATAGTTTTTCTGGGTGAGACCTACAAAGAGAAAGGGGTCAGGGGCTGGAATGATGTTTCTTAAAGTGTGGTCCCTAGACCAGAAGCATCAGTGTCACCTGGGAGCCTGTTAGGCACATTTTAGAGCCCCAGCCCAGAATCAGAAATGGGTGCGGCCCAGCAGTCTGATTGAACAAACTTCCCAGGTGATTCTCATGCACACTAAGATTTGAGAGCCCGCGAGCTAGAGAGTGAGAGGGTGCCATACCAAAAGGATAGCTGGGGAAGGCCTCTGAGGGAGGTGACTACTCGCTCTCTCAGAGTGTAAGCCCCTTGAGGGCCCGGATTGGGGGGCTG
>JAVSCE010005439.1:0-143864 GCA_032199065.1 Smutsia gigantea | reverse complement strand
AATCCCTATCAAACTACCAACAGCTTTCTTCAATGAACTGGAACAAATAATTCTAAAATTCATATGGAACCACAAAAGACCCCGAATAGCCAAATCAATCCTGAGAAGGAGGAATCAAACAGGGGAATTACACTCCCTGACTTCAAGCTCTACTACAAAGCCACAGTAATCAAGACAATTTGGTATTGGCACAAAACAGACCCACAGACCAGTGGAACAGAATAGAAAATCCAAACATTAACCCAAACATATACAGTCAATTAATATTTGATAAAAGTGCCTTGGATATACAATGGGGAGATGACAGCCTGTTCAGCAGCTGGTGCTGGAAAACTGGACAGCTACATGTAAGAGAATGAAACTGGACTACTGTCTATCCCCATACACAAAGGTAAACTCAAGGTGGATCAAAGACTTGAATGTAAGACATGAAACCATAAACTCTAGAAAAAACATAGGCAAAAATCTCATGGACATAAACATGAGCAACTTCTTCATGAACATATCTCCCGGGCAAGGGAAACAAAAGCAAAAATGAACAAGTGGGACTATATCAAGCTGAAAAGCTTCTGTACAGCAAAGGACACCATCAGAACAAAAGACATCCTACAGTATGGGAGAATATATTCATAAAAAACGTATCTGATAAAGGGTTGACATCCAAAATATATAAAGAACTCATGCACCTTAACAAACAGAAAGCAAATAATCCAATTAAGAAGTGGGCAGAGGACATGAATAGACACTTCAAAGAAGAAATTCAGATGGCCAACAGGCACATGAAAAGATGCTCCACATGGCTAATCATCAGAGAAATGCAAATTAAAACCATGAGATATCACTTCACACCAGTGAGGATGGCCAACATCCAAAACACAAACAACAACAAATGTTGGCAAGGATGTGGAGAAAAGGGAACCCTCCTACACTGCTGGTGGGAATGCAAATTAGTTCAACCATTGTGGAAAAGCAGTATGGAGGTTCCTCAAAAAACTCAAAATAGAAATACCATTTGACCCAGGAATTCCACTCCTAGGAATTTACCCAAGAATGCAGCAGCCTAGTTTGAAAAAGACAGATGCACCCCTATGTTTATTGCAGCACTATTTACAATAGCCAAGAAATGTTAACCCAAGTGTCCAGTAGATGAATGGATAAAGAAGAGGTGGTGCATATACACAATGGAATATTATTCAGCCATAAGAAGAAAACAAATCCTACCATTTGCAACAACATGGATGGAGCTAGAGGGTATTATGCTCAGTGAAATAAGCCAAGCCAAAAGACAAGTATCAAATGATTTCACTCATATGTGGAGTATAAGAACAAAGAAAAAAACTGAAGGAACAAAACAGCAGCAGACTCACAGAACCCAAGATCGGACTAATAGTTACCAAAGGGAAAGGGACTGGGGAAAATGGGTGGGAAGGGAGGGATAAGAGGGAAAAAGGGCATTACGATTAGCAGATGTAATGTTGGGGGGGCACGGGGAGGGCAGTACAACTCAGAGAAGACAAGTAGTGATTCTATAGCATCTCACTACGCTGATGGACAGTGACTGTAATGGGGTTGGTGGGGGGGACCTGATGAAGGGGTAGTTTAATAATAGTAATATTGCACATGTAATTGTAAATTAATGATAATAAAGTAAATTAAATTAAAAAAAAAAAAAGAAAAAAAGAAAATAGAACAGCTAATTACAAAGAAAATGCAAAATTAAATTAACTATTTCCAAAGTCAATCAAGGGATAGACAAACAGTACAGAATATGATACCTAATATATAAAGAATGGAATAGAAAGAAAAGGAGGAAACAAACAAACAAGCACACAAAGAACCTTTAGATTCTGTTTGTAACAGCATATTAAATTAGTCGTTAGACTTTTAGATAGTAGGGAAGTTAACCTTGAACCCTTGGTAATGACGAATCTAAAGCCTGCAATACCAATAAGTACATACCTATCAATAATCACCCTAAATGTAAATGGACTGAATGCACCAGTCAAAAGACATAGAGTCACTGAATGGATAAAAAAACAAGACCCATCTATATGCTGCCTTCAAGAGACTCACTTTAAACCCAAAGATATACACAGACTAAAAGTGAAGGGATGGAAAAAGATATTTCATGCAAACAACAAGGAGAAAAAAGCAGGTGTTACAGTACTTGTATCAGACAAAATAGACTTCAAAACGAAGAAAGTAGCAAGAGATAAAGAAGGACATAATTACATAATGATAAAGGCGTCAGTCCAACAAGAAGATATAACCATTATAAATATATATGCACCCAACACAGGAGCGCCAGCATATGTGAAACAAATACTAACAGAATTAAAGGAGGAAATAGACAGCAATGCATTCATTTTAGGAGACTTCAACACACCACTTACTCCAAAGGACAGATCAACCAGACAAAATAAGTAAAGACACAGAGGCACTGAACAACACACTAGAACAGCTGGACCTAACAGACATCTACAGAACTCTACACCCAAAAGCAACAGGATACACATTTTTCTCCGGTGCACATGGAACTTTTTCCAGAATAGACCACATACTAGGCCACAAAAAGAACCTCTGTAAAGTCAAAAATATTGAAATTCTACCAGCCAACTTCTCAGATCACAAAGCTATAAAATTAGAAATAAATATTAGAAAGAAATCAAAAAAGCTCACAAATACATGGAGACTTAACAACATTCTCCTAACTAATCAATGGGTTAACGACCAAATCAAAACAGAAATGAAAGAATATATGGAGACTAATGATAACAACAACACAAACCCACAAGTTCTGTGGGACGCAGCAAAGGCAGTTCTAAGAGGAAAGTATATTGCAATCCAGGCCTATTTAAAGAAGGAAGAGCATTTCCAAATAAATAGTCTAAAGACACAATTACTGAAATTGGAAAAAGAGGAACAAATGAAGCCCAAAGTCACAAGGGACATAATAAAGATCAGAGAAGAAATAAATAAAATTGAGAAGAATAAAGCAATAGAAAAAATCAATAAAACCAAGAGATGGTTCTTTGAAAAATTAAACAAAATAGATAAACCCCTAGCCAGACTCATTAAGAGAAAAAGAGAATCTACACACATAAACAGAATCAGAAATGAGAAAGGAAAAATAACGACGGACCCCACAGAAATACAAAGAATTATAAGAGAATATTATGAGAATCTATATGCTAACAAGCTGGAAAACCTAGAAGAAATGGACGAGTTCTTAGAAAAATACAACCTTCCGAGACTGACCAAGCAAGAAACAGAAAAACTAAACAGACCAATCACCAGCAATGAAATTGAATCAGTAATCAAAAACTACCCAAGAACAAAACGCCTGGACCAGATGGATTCACCTCTGAATTCTACCAGACATATAGAGAAGAAATAACACCCATTCTCCTTAAATTTTTCCAAAAATCAGAAGAGGAGGGAATACTTCCAAACTCATTCTATGAAGCCAGCATCACTCTAATACCTCACCAAAAAAGAAAATTACAGACCAATATCCCTGATGAACGTAGATGCAAAAATACTCAACAAAATATTAGCAAACCGAATCCAAAAATACATCAAGAGCATCATACACCATGATCAAGTGGGATTCATCCCTGGGATGCAAGGATGGTACAACATTCGAAAATCCATCAACATCATCCATCACATCAACAAAAAGAAGAACAAAAACCACATGATCATCTCCATAGATGCTGAAAAAGCATTTGACAAAATTCAGCATCCATTCCTGATTAAAACTCTCAACAAAATGGGTATAGAGGGCAAGTACCTCAACATCATAAAGGCCATATATGACAAACCCACAGTTAACATCATACTTAACAGCGAGATGCTGAAAGCTTTTCATCTAAGATCGGGAACAAGACAGGGATGCCCACTCTCTCCACTGTTATTCAACATAATACTGGAGGTCCTAGCCACGGCAATCAGACAAAACAAACACATACAAGGCATCCAGATTGGTAAAGAAGAAGTCAAATTGTCACTATTTGCAGATGACATGATATTGTACATAAAAAATCCTAAAGACTCCACTCCAAAACTACTAGAACTAATATCTGAATTCAGCAAAGTTGCAGGATACAAAATTAACACACAGAAATCTGTTGCTTTCCTATACACCAATGATGAACTAACAGAAAGAGAAATCAGAAAAACAATTCCGTTCACAATTGCATCAAAAAGAATAAAATACCTAGGAATAAACCTAACGAAGGAAGTGAAACACCTGTACTCTGAAAACTACAAGACACTCCTAAGAGAAATTAAAGAGGACACTAACAAATGGAAATGCATCCCATGCTCTTGGCTAGGAAGAATCAATATTGTCAAAATGGCCATACTACCTAAAGCAATCTACAGATTCAACGCAATCCCTATCAAACTACCAACAGCTTTCTTCAATGAACTGGAACAAATAATTCTAAAATTCATATGGAACCACAAAAGACCCCAAATATCCAAAGCAATCCTGAGAAGGAGGAATAAAACAGGGGGAATTACACTCCCTGACTTCAAGCTCTACTACAAAACCACAGTAATCAAGACAATTTGGTATTGGCACAAAAACAGACCCACAGACCAGTGGAACACAATAGAAAATCCAAACATTAACCCAAATGTATACAGTCAATTAATATTTGATAAAGGAGCCTTGGATATACAATGGGGAGATGACAGCCTCTTCAGCAGCTGGTGTTGGAAAAACTGGAGAGCTACATGTAAGAGAATGAAACTGGACTGCAGTCTAACCCCATGCACAAAGGTAAACTCAAGGTGGATCAAAGACCTGAATGTAAGTCATGAAACCATAAAACTCTTAGAAAAAAACATAGGCAAAAAATCTCTTGGACATAAACATGAGCAACTTCTTCATGAACATATCTCCCCGGGCAAGGGAAACAAAAGCAAAAATGAACAAGTGAGACTATATCAAGCTGAAAAGCTTCTGTACAGCAAAGGACACCATCAGTAGAACAAAAAGACATCCTACGGTATGGGAGAATATATTCATAAATGACGTATCCAATAAGGGGTTGCCATCCAGAATATGTAAAGAACTCATGCACCTCAACAAACAAAAAGCAAATAATCCAATTAAGAAATGGGCAGAGGACATGAATAGACACTTCTCTAAAGAAGAACTTCAGATGGCCAACAGGCACATGAAAAGATGCTCCACATCGCTAATCATCAGAGAAATGCAGATTAAAACCACAATGAGATATCACCTTACACCAGTGAGGATGGCCAACATCCAAAACAAACAACAAATGTTGGCGAGGATGTGGAAAAAAGGGAACCCTCCTACACTGCTGGTGGGAATGGAAATTAGTTCAACCATTGTGGAAAGCAGTATGGAGGCTCCTGAAAAAACTCAAAATAGAAATACCATTTGATCCCCGGGCAAGGGAAACAAAAGCAAAAATGAACAAGTGGGACTATATCAAGCTGAAAAGCTTCTGTACGGCAAAGGACACCATCAGTAGAACAAAAAGACATCCTACAGTATGGGAGAATATATTCATAAAAAACGTATCTGATAAAGGGTTGACATCCAAAATATATTAAGAACTCATGCACCTTAACAAACAGAAAGCAAATAATCCAATTAAGAAATGGGCAGAGGACATGAATAGACACTTCTCCAAAGAAGAAATTCAGATGGCCAACAGGCACATGAAAAGATGCTCCACATCGCTAATCAGAGAAATGCAGATTAAAACCACAATGAGATATCACCTCACACCAGTGAGGATGGCCAACATCCAAAACACAAAGAACAACAAATGTTGGCGAGGATGTGGAGAAAAGGGAACCCTCCTACACTGCTGGTGGGAATGCAATTTAGTTCAACCATTGTGGAAAGCAGTATGGAGATTCCTCAAAAAACTCAAAATAGAAATACCATTTGACCCAGGAATTCCACTCCTAGGAATTTACCCTAAGAATGCAGCAGCCCAATTTGAAAAGGACAGATGCACCCCTATGTTTATTGCAGCACTATTTACAATAGCCAAGAAATGGAAGCAACCTAAGTGTCCATCAGTAGATGAATGGATAAAGAAGATGTGCTACATATACACAATGGAATATTATGCAGCCATAAGAAGAAAACAAATCCTACCATTTGCAACAACATGGAGGGAGCTAGAGGGTATTATGCTCAGTGAAATAAGCCAAGCCGAAAAAGGCAAGTATCAAATGATTTCACTCATATGTGGAGTATAAGAACAAAGAAAAAAAACTGAAGGAACAAAACAGCAGCAGACTCACAGAACCCAAGAACGGACTAATAGTTACCAAAGGGAAATGGACTGGGGAAAATGGGCGGGAAGGGAGGGATAAGAGGGAAAAAGGGGCATTACGATTAGCAAATGTAATGTTGGGGGGGCACGGGAGGGCAGTACAACTCAGAGAAGACAAGTAGTGATTCTATAGCATCTCACTACGCTGATGGACAGTGACTGTAATGGGTTTGGTGGGGGGGACCTGATGAAGGGGTAGTTTAATAATCGTAATATTGCACATGTAATTGTAAATTAATGATAATAAAATAAATTATATTAAAAAAAAAAAAAAGAAAAGAAATACCATTTGACCCAGGAATTCCACTCCTAGGAATTTACCCTAAGAATACAGCAGCCCAGTTTGAAAAAAGATAGATGCACCCCTATGTTTATCGCAGCACTATTTACAATAGCCAAGAAATAGAAGCAACCAAAGTGTCCATCAGTAGATGTATGGATAAAGAAGATGTGGTACATATACACAATGGAATATTATTCAGCCATAAGAAGAAAACAAATCCTACCATTTGCAACAACATGGATGGAGCTAGAGGGTATTATGCTCAGTGAAATAAGCCAAGCCGAAAAAGACAAGTATCAAATGATTTCACTCATATGTGGAGTATAAGAACAAAAAAGAAAACTGAAGGAACAAAACAGCAGCAGACTCACAGAACCCTAGAACGGACTAATAGTTACCAAAGGGAAAGGGACTGGGGAAGATGGGTGGGAAGGGAGGGATAAGAGGGAAAAAGGGGCATTATGATTGCCGACGTAATGTTGGGGGGGGCATGGGGAGGGCTGTAGAACTATGGGATGTGAACAATTTCCAGGGATGTGTTGTTTTAATTTGGCTGATTTTTCCCATACTATTCAAGATCAAATAGACAACATTCATCATGGTATTGATAAGTTTTCACAAATGCTTAGATTGTTAAATTGGTTTTCCTTGTTTCATTGAATATGGCCTATAATTGTAGGTCTAATACTGTTATGCATTTGTATTCCTGTTCTCCTAGTGTGTGTGCAGAAGGCAGTTGTTGGTATTTTAAAGCCAATACAAGCATATGCTACTTGTCAAGATTTAACTTCAGAAACAAGTGATTCCTTTTAAACAACTTTGTGAAATCATATGCTGATTCCCCACCTGCATTTGCTGCAAGAAAATAATCATGGATATTGTGATTTTATCCAGAATTATAGCTGCTGGCTGTCCTCTCTTTCGTATTTTATCTCCCTGTTTGGTCCCAGGAGATGGCTGGTTAGCCAGAGACGGGTAAGATTCCTCATGGGAGGAACAACCTAAGACACGCACAGTCGCAAGGGACCTCAGGTGAGCAAGGTGGGGGCCAACTGAGGTGAGGCATAGAACCTCACCCCTCCAGACGAGAGAGACATTGCCTGTGACAAGCTATGTCACAGGCCAAGCCCAGCTAATCATTATTCTGGTACCTTCCACAAATATATGCATATGCATTTTTGTCAATTAAAACAAAAAAGGGGGAAATGTGGGATTCACTTATAATTTAAGTATAAAAATCACATGAATAATCATAGTTGACTTGATTGATTATAGTAACTGAATTAGTTTCTCTGATATGACTGCCTTTGCATTGTTCACCTTGTGAGAACTTGTTCACTATGTTCCTTGCATTGTTCACCTTGTGAGAACTTGTTCACTGTATTGGAACTTGTTCATTGCATGGTGAGCAATAATGTCTTGTGTACTGAAAAGTTGTTAAGAGAAAAAACCTCAAAAGTTCACATCGCAAGAAAAAATAATTTGTAACTATGTTTGTTAAAGGATGTTAACTAAACTTACTATGATAATCATTTCACAAAAAAAAAAAAAAAAAGAAGGCAAGAAGGATTCTACCCTAAAGGTAAGATTGCATTTTAATAACCCAGGAAGTTAAGAAGTAGGATTCTTAACTTACTCTTTAGCAAACAATACCTCAGCCCACCTTGGGGGATGGGCAGGCAGCCTTGTTTAATTTGCTCCCAGACCAAGATGCTAGTATCTCAGGGAAAAATCATCAGAGCAGGAAGTTGCTTGTGTTAAGTTAATTCTAAACATTCAAGGACCACTTAACAAGTCCACACCCCTAAGGTTTTTTTATGTTCCCCAAAATCCTCAACTGCCTATAAAACCCCTAGACAACGCATCACCCCTGGACTCTTGTCCCTGCCAGGAGCTCTGTTCTTTCACTTTATCTCTAAATAAAAGCCTGTACCTTGCTCTCCTAAAAAAAAAAAAAGAACTTATTTTGTCATTTTTTAAAATGGATAGTGGGTATTAAGTTGTATGGACTGTAGACTACATTGGATATTTCTTAAGTGGTACAACAGTTTATTCTTGCCAATATTCTACTATCCAGAAATCATATCATTTCAACTATTTAAGATGAAAATTCTAGACATTGACTGAAATTATTCAAGGGAGTGTATGCTTTTTAAAATTTCTTTTAGGAGCTATGCAGTAAAAAAATGTTTGGAGTTTATGTTTTTCCTCATATTTTCTCCATGGAAATGATGGGAGGAAATTCAGTTTGGAGATGCATGGAAGTCAGAGCGCAAAGTGAGGAATTCATTAAAGAGAGAATAGCAAGAAAAGGCAGCTGTTTTGTAGGCAGCAGACAGTAAGGAAGAACAGAGGGAGAAAAGGGAAGCTCACTG
Organism: Smutsia gigantea; assembly: GCA_032199065.1. Taxonomy (NCBI): domain Eukaryota; kingdom Metazoa; phylum Chordata; class Mammalia; order Pholidota; family Manidae; genus Smutsia; species Smutsia gigantea. The sequence goes on along the minus strand of JAVSCE010005439.1, from coordinate 134,874 downwards.
AACTCTTGCTTGGCATTGGGCAAATCTCTTGCTAACTCTTAAAGCTAGGGTCACCTGGCATCCAAGGGCTGCTTGGATCTGCATGGCATGGGAACTAAGTCTCTACTACCTCAGGCTTTGGGGTTGCTGCAGAGCACTGGACGGAGTGAGATTATGTTCTGAGAACGTCTCAAAGGCAAAGAAAGGAGATTTTTAGACAGGATGCTAAAGAGCACGAGCATACAGCTGCAGTCTTGTCTGGGTCAACCAGGCAGGAACTTGCAAACCCAAATCAGAGCTCTTAGTAGCTCCTCCCCACTTATCTGAAGTAGAACAGAGAGTGACACACTTGAAGAAAGGGGAGTGTGGGCAACCTCAAAGAGGAGGTGCACTTAAAGGTTTAGAGTTTGAGGTTTTATAGGGCCTTTTGGGTACGGGTTAGCATAAGGCATGCTGTATGCAGGTAATTTATAATTCTTTTGATGTTTTGTATTAAGAATTGGGTTATTTAAAAAAGGCATGCTACACTATGGGAGAATATATTCATAAATGACTTATCCGATAAGGGGTTAACATCCAAACTATATAAAGAACTCACATGTCTCAACACCCAAAAAGCAAATAACCTGATTAAAAAATGGGTGAAAGATCTGAACAGAAATTCTCCAAAGAAAAAATTCGGATGGTCAACAGGCACATGAAAAGATGCTCCACATTGCTAATCATCACAGAAATGCAAATTAAAACCACAATGAGTTATCACCTTACACCAGTTAGGATGGCCAACATCCAAAAGACAAGAAACAACTAATGCTGTTGAGGATGTGGAGAAAGGGGAACCCTCCTATACTGCTGGTGGGAATTTACTGCTGGTAAATTAGTTCAACCATTGTGGAAAGCAATATGGAGGTTCCTCAAAACACTCAAAATAGAAATACCATTTGACCCAGGAATTCTGCTCCAAGAATTTACCCAAAGAAAACAAGATCCCTGATTCAAAAAGACATATGCACCCCTATGTTTATTGCAGCACTATTTACAATAGCCAAGAAATGGAAGCAACCTAAGTGTCCATCAGTAGATGAATGGATAAAGGAGATGTGGTACATATACACAATGGAATATTATGCAGCCATAAGAAGGAAACAAATCCTACCATTTGCAACAACATGGATGGAACTAGAGGGTATTATGTTCAGTGAAATAAGACAGGCAGAGAAAGACAAGTACCAAATGATTTCCCTCGTTTGTCAAGTATAACAATGAAGCAAAACTGCAGGAACAAAACAGCAGCAGACTCACAGACTCCAAGAAGGGACTAGCAGTTTCCAAAGGGAGGGGGCTAGGGAGGTGAGTGGGGAGGGAGAAGGGGACTAAGGGGCATTATAATTAACACTCACAATATAGGTAGGTCACGGAGAGGGTGGCACAGCATGGAGAAGACAAGTAATGACTCTATAGCATCTTACTACACTGATGAACAGTGACTGCAATGGGGTTGGGGAGGAACTTGATAATATGGGTGGATGTTGAAACCACAGTGTTGCTCATGTGAAACCTTCATAAGAGTGTGTATCAATGACACTTTAATAAAAATAATAAAATAAAATAATGGGGTTATTTAGGTGACTATTGGCAGAAACTTTTTATCCCTCTTTGGATACTCCTTTCTTTGTTGTATTTTCTTTATTCCAACTACTTTACCTTTCTCAACTATTCAATGAGGACCTTGAGAAAAGACAAGGAAGCATAAGGTAACAGACTATGTGAAGATAGAACAGCAGCTCTTCCCTGATAGAAGCAGGACTGCTCTATACAAGTCACCCCCACCCGTGGTTTATTACTCAGTATTTGCCTAAGGGTCTCAGTCTAAGTCACAGGCATTTTCCTTGAACACTAGCTTAATTCCAGGGCTTCGTTCGACAGGGGTTTCATTTCTCTTCCCTATTTGCTCATCTCCCTCAACTTGTTTTCCCTTCTCTTCCTTCTTAATGGAAAGGCCTCTTAAATCAGGAATATCCAAACAGGCACCTCAAATAATGTCAGATTTAAGTGTGAAGAAGAGGAGCAGGGAAGGGGATAAAGGCCGGAGAGATTAGGTTGGTGTCTAATGGCCATTTCCTGTTATTTATATCATAGTTATTGTTCTCTGTTCTCTTCCCGTGATACCCAAGGGGTAAGAAAGCTTGGGGAGGCCTCTATTGGATATGTTCCCCATCTTCTCTCACCTTGGGAGCTCCTACGAGGACCCCGCAGAGTCTAGGGTGGAGGAGACCGGGAATGAATAGTTTATGCAAGTGTGGTCCTGGGCTTAGGGAAGTATTTTTCCATCATGGGCTTACTTTTCTCCAACTCTTCCAGTCAGTTTAGGATCAAGGGCAGCAATATCAGAGTGTGCACCTCCAGTGTAAAAGGGTATAATTACCTAGAGAATCCTCTCTGTTTAAATATTATTCACCTTTCTTTCCCTATCTGTCTATATGCTTCCAAACCTGTTGAAATATTGCTTCTAGGAAGAGTTTATGCAACGATGGGTATCCTGTATGGAAAAAGCTGAGGTGACTGAGGTGATGTAGGAGCAAAGCAGAGATAGGTAGAGAATCCTGGCTAGCCACTGTCCTTATCAATCACAATTTGCCCTGCAGTGATGGCTGGCTGAAAACAGTCCCTTAATTAGGTTTTGCTATTGGCCTCTCTTTGAATCCTTTGATTTGTAACTCTGAGACATCAGGACAAAAGGCTTAAGGAAGAAGCCAAAATGGGAGCTTTGGATAAAGGATATCATCATCTTTAAACAGAACCTTTGGTATCCACAGAAATATGCACAGAGCCAAGTATACAGATTTTCTTTCAAAGAAAAAGAAAGTTTATTTTTTAAATCTATTCCCAGAGCCCTAAATTACATCTTCCCCTAGATTTAACCTCCAGTAAGACATTCTTATTTCTTGGTCACCCTTTATACCACCATCTCCTCTCTGGAGATTCCCGTAAATGGCTAGATCTCTTCCCGTAATGACCTCTCCCATGTGGTTCCTCTTTTGTGTGATAACTCCTAGTCCATCTCCCTCAGCCCTTTACTCTGGCATCTGTGCATGCATCTGTGAAGTAGAAGAAAGTAGCTGAGTTCTGGCCTGCTCATCTGTTATCCTTTTACTAGTCAATCAGAGAAATCTGATTATTTGATTGAATCAGTTCAGCTTTAAGAGGCAAAAGAATGCTGTCCAATAATGTCACAGAAGATTAACTTTCCAACTCCAATCCTGGGGTAAAAAAACAAAAACAGAAGATTATGACACTCAGAAAGTCTTCACAAGTATAGAGGAACTTACTCCTAACTAGGAAAAAAAAAAACTCACAAACACATGATGAGATTATTAATGTGTTATCTCAGGGGAGTAGAATTAGGTAATCTTTACTTTTGTCTTTGTATTTTATATAACAAAGATGTGTAATGTAAAAATAATTAGGAAAATGCACCAATTTTCAAATCAGAAAAAACTGTTTATACTGTTCATACAAATTCCACTATTATAATAGTTTTTCTCAAGTGAACTACGGAGATTATTATTTCTTCAAGAATTTAGGACAAAAAAGGAAAAACCATTTTCTATCAAAAGTATGCTTCCAAAAGACAATAATAGTAACTCAAAAGAAGGTTCCCTTAATTTCTGAACACTACAACCTTACTCCAAAGGTCTTTTCTCTTCTGGGCTTACCTCATTCACAGATATCAGAATACTGAATTGTTGCCTGTTCATCTGTAAAATTAGATAATATATTATTATATATCAGTCCTCATACATTCAGAGAGAAAATACATCATAAAAGCTACTGCTTTAGCCATTTGTAGAGGATCCCTACAGATTATGAGTAGATTCAGCATCACAGGAAGGTTCCAACCACTAATGTTTGCACATTCATGGTAAATTATTAATGACAGCAAAAATATGAATAGTCAGCCCTTAAAGAAAAATGGTCCACATTGTTCTTTTGGTCTATGAACCACATCATATGGAATATCTCTAGTGCAGAAGACTTCTTAAAAAGACATATAATTGAATTAAAATGTTTTAGGAGACCAGATAATGTAATTATGTGCAACTTGGACTGGGAAGGAGTATTTGTAATGTTAAGAGAGATGTCATGAAGAATGAGGCAGAAATATGTTGGGAGACGCAGGGAAGTCTCAGCTCTCACCTGGTAGGTAGTAGTCATAGACTGTGATAGCTGCTGGTTTTAGGTTGGTGACCAACACAGTTTGGCTGATGGAGAAGGTAAAAGTCTGAGTCTTCTTACTGATCTATGGGGAAGGTAGACAAAACATCACTTAGAACTAACGTGAAAATAACACTATGTAATGTGGAAGTTAAAAGACTTTACAACAGATTTTTCTGAAACTTTTCTCCCTGTCCCTTCTGCCCCATGACAGTCTTAAAGATTCTTGCCTCTTTCTTCTTAGGACCTTTACAGCTTCTGGGATCTTCTGTATATGGTCCCCTCATTCTTGGTCTACTCTAACCCTCTGGTCCTTCACTAAATTAACTGAAGTGGCCAAAGAAACAGAGGCATCCCTTTTACTCCAGTGGCTCTGTGCCCCCTATTGGTTATCTCTCTTCATTCAGAATTTCTGATCAAATGACATCTCCCCATAGAGACTTTTCCTGAACACCTTATTTAGACATAATCACATCCTGGCCCACTCCTGCCATCGCTCTTGACCCCCTTGTACTGCATAGCCTCTTGACCCCCTTGTATTGCATAGCAGTCATTCCTACTGAATGTGTGTGTGTGTGTGTGTGTGCATACATATGTATTCCCTAGATTCTGTATATCATCTGTCTCTCCACTAGAACATCAACTCTGTGAAGCTGGGTCACATTTACTGTTTTCATTGCTTTATCTCCATTATGTTGAAGAGTGTCTGGCACATATAGTTTGTTCAATAAATACTGGCTGATAAATGAATAAATGGAGAATTTAAAATAATTGTATAAACTAATCTACTATAAGAAAGAAGTAAGACTCATGTTATAAATTTAGGTATGTGGTTATAAATACCTAATTAGGAGAGGTTTCTTTTGATACAGTGTTCCCCAGAGTGGCCCAGAAACTCTCAGAGAGTCCCAAAACTGTATCCACTAGTCTTTGACACCAGGATAAATTTTGGAATATTACTAATATATTATTTGCCTTTTCCATTCTCATTCTCTTTTACTGTACAAGCATGCAGGGGCTACTTGATGTGAGATATTGCAACAGACCGAATGCAGAAGCAGATAGAATTTTAATCTTTTTACTTAAGCCAGATATATACTTTTTTTTCATGTAAGCCAGTTATTAAAGCAAAAATGCAAAACAATCTGCTATTCTCATTAATTTTTAGGGGGGAATGTAGTTATTCTTCATAAAAATATTCTGTTAAAATATAGTGAGTTTATTATAGCTGTTTTTAAATAAATTAATTAATATTTTAAGACTTTTATCAGTTTTACTTTCTAATAGGATAAATGTGAATAGATGTAACCCACATCACCATAAGCTCCTTGATTTGAGGTCCTTAGAAATTTAAGAGCACAGGGGATTAAAGATGACAGCGTGAAAGGTGAGAGAGGCTTCCTCCTAAAACTGCATATAACACGAAAATATAATTAATACAACTAATCCTGAAAGAGCAACAGGAAAGAGGACTGCGCCAAACTGCATACAACTGGAGAAAAGAATAAACCTCATGGAACAGGGTAACATACCAAAGCCATGGCCCAGTGGGACCCAAGCCCTTCCCCTACACCAGCTCACCAGCTGGAGGAAGAAAAACGGAGTGGGGAGGGAGTGGAGGCCTGGGACTGCTGAATAACTAACTCCAGAGATCTGATCTGGGAACACAAACCTACAATTCATGGAGTTTTCACGGTACTCTCGTGATTAGGGGGTTGAAAGCTACAACAGGCAGAATACCTGGACAGACTGAGATTCCAGCTGCTTGTGAAAAGCAGGGATCCATATCTGGCTGCTCTGGGACAAAAGAAAGGCAGGCAGTCTGAGAGACTTCCTAACAAGGAAGCCCTTAGCAAGAGCGCTGCTAAAGGGGCAAGGAGTGCACAGAGCTTACTGCTCAGGAGAAAGGACAGGTAGACAAAATTGTTTGGGTGCACTCTGCCCAGCAGGTTGGGAACTTTCATGATCTTCAGGAGCTCCAGCTCTCTGGCTGGCTACCAAGCTCCAAGGAACTCCTCCATGACACACAGCCTACTGAGCCTTTCTCCTGGCCAGCCCCACCTGGCCCACAAACCATCATACCCTACTCTGGCTTTAGGCCAGCCTGAGGGAAGCCCCATCTACAGCAACTACATATGCAAAGCACAGAGGCTTATACCTGTGTGCTCGGCCCACTGGTTCTGGCAATGGAGACAGACATAGCAGCCAGGAAGCAGGAAACAGCCCTTTCCTCTCCCCCCCCCCGCACCAGTACTGCTCCCCTGTGACCCCTGACATTGCTTCAGGGGCTGAGCAGCTCCAGAGAGTACAGCTTTTGGGCACTAGAGGGTGCCATATACAAATATGAAACACCAAAGGAACCTGGATCAAAGTAAAATTATGAATATAACCCCCGAGAAAAATTCAAATGAATTCGACCTCATGAATCTGACTGAAAGGGATTTCAAAATAAAAATCATTAACATGCTCATGGAGGTACAGAAAAGTATTCAAGAACTCAGGGATGAATTCCGATCAGAGATCCAATCATTACAGAACACAGTATCAGAAATGAAACATACAATGGAAGTTTTAAAAGCAGATTAGATACAGTGGAGGAGATGATAAATGAAATAGAAATTAGAGAAGAGCAATACAAAGAAGCTGAGGCACAGAGAGAAAAAAGGATCTCTAAGAATGAAAGAATATTGAGAGACCTGTGTGACCAATCCAAACGGAACAACATTCACATTATAGGGGTACCAGAAAAAGAAGAGAGAGACAAAGGGACAGAAAATGTCTTTGAGGAGGTAATTGCTGAAAACTTCCCCAATCTCAGGGAGGAGATATTCACTCAGGCCATGGAGGTGCACAGATCTCCCAACACAAGGGATCCAAGGAAGACAACACCAAGACATATAGTAATTAAAATGGCAAAAATCAAGGATAAGGACAGACTATTAAAAGCAGCCAGAGAGAGAACTAAGATCACATACAAAGGAAAGCCCATCAGGCTCTCATCAGACATCTCAACAGAAACCTTACAGGCCAGAAGAAAGTGGCATGATGTATTTAATGCAATGAAGCAGAAGGGCCTCAAACCAAGATTACTTTATCCGGCAAGGTTAACATTTAAATTTGAAGGAGGGATTAAACAATTTCCAGATAAGCAAGAGATGAGAGAATTTGCCTCCCACAAACCATCTCTACAGTGTATTTTGGAGGGACTGCTATAGATGGAAGTGTTCCTAAGGTTTAATAGCTGTCACCAGAGGTAATAAAACCACAGTAAAGAAGGTAGAACAGTTAATTACTAAGCAAATGCAAAATTAAATCAACTATACCCAAAGTCAATCAAGGGATAGACAAAGAGTACAGAATATGATACCTAATATATAAAGAATGGAGGAGGAACAAAAAGGAGGAGAAAAAAAGAACCTTTAGATTGTGTTTGTAATAGCATATTAAGTGAGTTAAGTTAGATTCTCAGATAGTGAGGAAGTTAACCTTGAACCTTTGGTAACCACAAACCTAAAGCCTGCAATGGCAAAAAGTACATACCTATTGATAATCACCCTAAATGTAAATGGTCTGAATGCACCAATCAAAAGACATAGAGTCACCGAATGGACAAAAAAACAAGACCCATCTATATGCTGCCTACCAGAGACTCACTTTAAACCCAAAGATATACACAGATTAAAAGTGAAGTGATGGAAAAAGATATTTCATGAAACTAATAGGGAGAAAAAAGCAGGAGTTGCAGTACTTACATCAAACAAAATAGACTTCAAAACGAAGAAAGTCACAAGAGACAAAGAAGTATATTACATAATGATAAAAGGGTCAATCCAACAAGTGGATATAACCATTATAAATATCTATGAACCCAACACAGGAGCACCTACATATGTGAAACAAATACTAACAGAATTAAAAGGGGAAATAGAATGCAATGCATTCATTCTAGGAGACTTCAACACTCCACTCACTCCAAAGGACAGATCAGACAGAAAATAAGTAAGGAGACAGAAGCAATGAAAAACACATTAGAACAGATGAACCTAACAGACATCTACAGAACCCTACACCCAAAAGGAGAAGAAAACACATTCTTCTGAAGTGCACATGGAACATTTTCAAGAATAGATCATATCCTAGGCCACAAAAAGAGCCTCAGTAAATTCAAAAAGATTGAAATTATACCAACCAGTTTCTCAGACCAAAAAGGTATGAAACTAGAAATAAATTATGCAAAGAAAATGAAAAATCCCACAAACACATGGAGGCTTCAAAAAATGTTCCTAAATAACCAACGGATCGATGACCAAATAAAAACATAGATCAAGCAATATATGGAGACAAATGACAACAATAATTCAACACTGCAAAATCTATGGGATTCAGCAAAGGCCGTGCTAAGAGGAAAGTATATTGCAATAGAGGCCCACCTCAGGAAAGAAGAACAATCCCATATGAACAGTCTAAACTCACAATTAACGAAACTAGAAAAAGAAGAACAAATGAGGCCCAAAGTCAGTAGAAGGAGGGACATAATAAAGATTAGAGCAGAAATAAATAAAACAATAGAATCAATGAAAGCAGGAGCTGGTTCTTTGAGAAAATAAACAAAATAGATAAACCCCTAACCAGACTTATCAAGAAAAAAGAGAATCTACACACATAAACAGAATCAGAAATTAGAAAGGAAAAATCACTACAGACAGCACAGAAATACAAAGAATTATTAGAGAATACTATGAAAAATTATATGCGAACAAACTGGATAACCTAGAAGAAATGGACAGCTTTCTAGAAAAATACAACCTTCCAAGGCTGACCCAGAAAGAAACAGAAAATCTGAACAGACCAATTACCAGCAACAAAATTGAACTGCTAATCAAAAACCTACTTAAGAACAAAACCCCTGGACCAGATGGCTTAACCGCTGCATTTTATCAAATATTTAGTGAAGACCTAATACCCATCCTCCTTAAAGTTTTCCAAGGAGTAGAAGAAGAGGGAATACTTCCAAACTCATTCTATAAGGCCAGCATCACTCTAATACCAAATTTGGGCACAGACACCACAAAAAAAAGAAAACTACAGAGCAATATCCCTAATGAACATAGATGCAAAAATACTCAGCAAAATATTAGCAAACTGAATTCAAAAAGATCATCCATCATGATCAAGTAGGATTTATTCCAGGGATGCAAGGATGGTACAACATTCGAAAATCCATCAACATCATCCACCACATCAACAAAAAGAAGGACAAAAACCACATGATCATCTCCACAGATGCTGAAAAAGCATTTGACAAAATCCAACACCTATTCATGATAAAAACTCTCAACAAAATGTGTATAGAGGGCAAGTACCTCAACATAATAAAGGCCCTATATAACAAACCCATACCCAACATTATACTTAACAGTGAGAAGCTGAAAGCTTTTCCTTTAAGATCGGGAACAAGACAAGGATGCCCACTCTCCCCACTTCTATTCAACATAGTACCGGAGGTCCAAGCCACAGCAATCAGACAACCCAAAGAAATAAAAGGCATCCAGATCGGCATGGAAGAAGTTAAACCATCCCTATTTGCAGATGACATGATATTGTACATAAAAAACCCTAAAGAATTCACTCCAAAACTACTACATCTAATATCTGAATTCAGCAAACTTGCAGGATACAAAATTAATATGCAGAAATCTCTGGCTTTCCTATATACCAACAATGAACTAACAGAAAGAGAAACCAGGAAAACAATTCCATTTATAATTGCATCAAAAAGAATAAAATACCTAGGAATAAACTTAACCAAGGAAGTGAAAGACCTATACTCTGAAAACTACAAGACACTCATGAGAGAAATTAAAGAAGATACCAATAAATGGAAACACATCCTGTGTTCATGGATAGGAAGAATTAATATTGTCAAAACGGCAATCCTGCCTAAAGCAATCTAAGATTTAATGCAATTCCTATCAAAATACCACCAGCATTCTTCAATGAACTAGAGGAAATCATTCTAAAATTCATATGGAACCACAAAAGACCCCTAATAGCCAAAGCAATCCTGAGAAGGAAGAAAAAAGCTGGGGGGATTATGCTTCCCAACCTCAACCTCTACTACAAAGCTACAGTACTCAAGACAATTTTGTACTGGCACAAGAACAGACTCATAGACCAATGGAACAGACTGGAGAGCCCTGATATAAACCCAAGCATATATGGTCAATTAATATATGATAAAGGAGCTATGCACATACAATGGGGAAATGACAGGCTCTTCAACAGCTGGTGTTGGCAAAACTGGACAGCTACATGCAAGAGAATGAAATTGGATTATTGTTTAACCCCATACACAAAAGTAAACTCGAAATGGATCAAGGACCTGAATATAAGTCATGAAACCATAAAACTCTTAGAAGACAACATAGGCAAATCTCCTGAATATAAGCATGAGCAACTTCTTCCTGAACGCATTTCCTCGAGCAAGGGAAACAAAAGCAAAAATGAACACATGGAACTACATCAAACTAAAAAGCTTCTGTATGGCAAAGGATACAGTCAACAGAACAAAAAGGCATCCTACAGCATGGGAGAATATATTTGTAAATGACATATCCGACAAGGAGTTAACATCCAAAATACACAAAGAACTAACACACCTCAACACCCAGAAAGCAAATAACCCAATTAAAAAAATGGGCAGAGGATATGAAGAGACAATTCTCCAAAGAAATTCAGATGGCCAACAGACACATGAATAGATGGTCCATATCACTAATCAGCAGGGAAATGCAAATTTAAAAGCACAATGAGATATCACCTCCCACCCATAAGGATGAACACCATCCAAAAGACTAAGAACAACAAATACTGGCAAGGATGCGAAGAAAGGAGAACCCTCCTACACTGCTGGTGAGAATGTAAGCTAGTTCAACAACCACTGTGGAAAGCAATATGGAGGTTCCTCAAAAAACTAAAAATAGAAATACCATTTGACCCAGGAATCCCACTCCTTGGAATTTACCCAAAGGATACAACTTCTCAGATTCAAAAAGACATATGCAGAGAAGACAAGTAGTGATTCTATAGCATCTCACTACGCTGATGGACAGTGACTGTAATGGGGTTGGTGGGGGGGACCTGATGAAGGGGTAGTTTAATAATCGTAATATTGCACATGTAATTGTAAATTAATGATAATAAAATAAATTATATAAAAAAAAAGACATATGCACCCCATGTTTATTGCAGCACTTTTTACAATAGCCAAGATATGAAAGCAACTTAAGTGTCCATCAGTAGATGAATGGATAAAGAAGGTGTGATACATATACACAATGGAATACTATTCAGCCATAAGAAAGAAACAAATCCTACCATTTGCAACAACATGGATAGAGCTGGATGATATTATGTTCAGTGAAATAAGCCAGGCGGAGAAAGACTTCCCTCATTTGTGGAGTATAACAATGCAGCAAAATTGAAGGAACAAAATAACAGCAGACTCAGAGACTCCAAGAAGGGACTAGTGGTTACCAAAGGGGAGGGGTGTGGGAGGGCTGGGGGTGAGGAAGGGAGAAGCGGATTGAGAGGTATTATGTTTAGTACACATGGTGTGGGGGTCACAGGGAAAACAGTGTAGCACTGAGAAGGCAAACAGTGAATCTGTGGCATCTTACTACACTGACGGACAGTGACTGCATTGGGGTGTGGGTGGGGACTTGATAATATGGGTAAAAGTAGTCACCATATTGTTTTTTCATGTGAAACCTTCATAAGAGTGTATATCAATAATACCTTAATAAAAAATAAAAAATAAAGAAATTTAAGAGCACAGAGTGGTCCTGGAATCAAAACATTTTAGAACCACTGTCCATCATTTAGTTACCATATAGATTTAAAATAAATGACTAACGTAAACCAAAAGAAAGTTGGGATAGCAGTCTTAATATACATATATACACATATATATATGTACATGAACATATAGAAATCAGGGTAAAAGAAGGACAGCATGTATTAATAAGAGGAAAACTGAATAAGACATATTCATAAAAATGTATGTACCTAATTATGTAGTTGCAAAATATACTAAGAAATAACTGACAGAACTGCATAGATAATGGATAAATCAACAATTGTAATTAGAAATTTTAACAAACCCTTTTTAGAAACTAAATCAAGCAGAGATACAACATGAACAATAGAAGTACTGATCTTGCATCTTTAGGTCTGGATAAAGCCCATACTCGAGAAAGAGGGACTAGACATTCTTTTGGAGCACACACTGAACATTTCTAAAAGAAATACCATATATTAGGTCACAAGAGAAATGCCAATACATTCCAAAGGACCACAATCATGAAGACTATGCCCTCAGACCATAATGCAGTAAAATTAGAAATTAATAACAAAAGGATAGCTTTAAAAGCCCCATGAATTTCTAAAACAAAAATTAAGATATAGCACTAAATAGTAATGAAAACAATATTGGTCAAAAATTGTGGGGCAGAGATAAAATGTACTTAGAAGGAAATTTATAGTTTAATATTAGAAATAGTTTAAATTCATTAGAAAATAAGGAAGACTAAAAACAAACAAATCCAAAATTTAACTTGAAAAGCTGGAAAAAGAGGAACAGAAAATATATCCTTTCCCTCCTCCCTTCAGCTCAAAATAAAGAAAAGAAATAGTAAAGGAAGAAATTAATGAAACAGCACCAAAACTAACCAAAAAATAACAACAACAAAAAAAACAACAGAGAAGAGGAATAAAGCCAAAAGCTATTTTTGTTAAATGTGAATAAGATTGGCCTCTGGTGAAATTAATCAAGAGCAAAGGGAAGAATGTCCACAGAAAAAGGGAAATTATTGCAGATATAATCATGAACACTGGCTTTAGACCATCAGACTTGACAGATTTCGCTGGACACTGAGCAGCAGATCGTCACCGTCTCAGGAATGGTATCATGGAGGTTAGAATCCCCAGGTTCTCATCCCACCGTGGCCACAGACAAGCATCATGACTGGACAAGCCACTCTTACTCTATCCTTCCAAGCCTCAGTCTTCTTACATGTGAGGAGAATTGCTGTGTGAGACTCAAAGAGGGTGTATAGGAAAGCATCATAAACTTTGCAAAAACTTTAAGCAACTACAACATTGTTACTTCAGGGTTGCTCCTGATAGACTAACCAGAGTCATCTCACAAGAAACTATACAGGGCTCACTCAAAATAACAAACCCCTAGCACCCTAGAAGATAAGGAAACCACAGTTAGTACATGAGTTGGTGTGGGGCAGGGGGCTGGAAATGGATGTTACTAACAGCCGTAAATTTTAACTGGAGATACTCCTGTCAGTTACACAATAAGGTTACTCTCGTTCCTTGTATTGAATAGAATATGAAGAAATAGGCATTATAACAGTTTTAGAACATTACTAACCATTGAAAGTTTCTCATTTTGTTGAAATGAAAGTTTATCTACAATGTCAGATTAACATTAATTAATATTAAGATTACATTAAAATAACATCAATGGCTAATGTTTATTGAGGGCTTACTCTAGGCCAGGCATAGTTCTAAATAGTTTTACATGTCTTAAGTCATTTAATTCTTTCAATAGCTCTATGAGACAAATAACAATTTTTACCACTACCCACCTTCATTTTACAGCTGAGGAAACATACATTTGACAACTGGCAGCCAATGCTAGAACCAGAATTGTAGCCCAGGAAGCCTGGCAGCAAAGTTAACCACTACATAATCCTCCAGATCTATGATATTGCAGGTGGCTATTGAGCATGTGAAATGTGGCCAGTCAGAATTGAGATGTGTTGTAAGTGCAAAATACATAGCAGATTTAAAGATAAAGTAAGAAAAATAATGTAGATACCTCATCAACAATTTTTGTTTATTAGTTTCATTTCATTAGTGAAATGAAAGTATTTTATGTCTGTAAGGCTGAATAAGATATGTTATTAAAAGTCATTTTATCTGTTTCTCTTCACTTTTTAAAATGTGGCTGCTAGAATTTTTAAGTGACATAGATAGCTCATATTTTGTATCTGTTAGCGCTCCCTGGAGGTGCATGACAGTATGTTATGGTATTGGGATAGCGTGGAGGGAGAACTTGTTCAGTGATTGTGGAATTCTCTTGGGTCCCTCATCCCTGTGTATGTGACATTAGTATATAGAGAGAGATTAGAAGGGAAGTTGCAAAGATACATAAGCTATCAAGTTCTTTGGTTCAGTTCCCAAATACCTACCTCTCCCAAGTAAATGTTAAGTGTGTCAGTTCCAGATTCAACCTTCTTCACCAGTGGTTGTTGGAGAAGCTAAATAAGGCAAGGGGAAAAGGAGACTAAGAACCAGAGCCTTCCCTATCCCATAATCTTCCAAAGCTCTGTCATGATCAAGGAGTTAGTATATACTATGGAAAAAAGTAAGAGAAAAGGAACCAAAATTATTACAGGGTCCATTTCCTCTATCTCATTTAATTTTGTGAACATTTAGATAATACCATGATGCCCAATTCACCAGCTTTTTAATAATAATGTTCGGTCCTCTTGCAGCTAGTTAAATGAAAAAAACAGAAAAGACTTACTGACTGACTGGTGCCCTCCGTGGGACTGAACCCAGAAAGCATTTTCACTTCTACAATGGCCAAGTTGGAAGAGCTGCGACTTCCCACATAACTGAGGGCAGAAAAAAACAAATCTGTGTGCGTCCATTCTTTTCCCCCTCAGCACACTCTGCATCCCTCCCTCCACACACACACACACACACACACACACCCCAGCTCAGCTTCTGTGACCGAGGTCCCACCACGACCACCTCAGCCATCCTCACCTGGTGTGGATAGTGAGAATCAAGGATCGAGGCTGCTCACAACTAACTGTTGATACAACCACACTAAGACTAAAGGTCTCCATATTTTTAGGAGGGAGAATATTATATCTTAGCACCGTCTAGAAGGAGGAAACATAATCAAATCAGAGCTGGGAAGAACCTCAAAGCTTGCACAGTTCAAACTACTTTCTTTATAAATAAGATTGAGAGAGACAATTTTCTACCAGAGGTGAAAATGCCCTTAGATTCTCCTTCCCAGTGCATACTTGTTCTCATAGGTCTCCACTTACCTGCACATAGACACAGCCCCGGCCTGAGGCCTCCATGGTGTACACTCCAGGGATATTGGGAAGAATCTCTTGCTGAGATACCAACCGGTTGGCAGCCTGAATGTTGAAAGTATGCTGGAAATTCTCAGTGGATTTTATAGTCACCTTGACCTCCTCAGACGGCACATAGGCAGTAGTGGCATATTTGGCAAGAGCTTGGAGAGCAACTACAGTATCCTGGTGGAAAGAATCAAGTGTATGCTCACCATTTTGTGTGCCATTGGAATTAATGTCAAACAACCCTACAACCTACTCAATCTGGTTGGTGTTCGCTGGCTTGAATGAACCTCTTCTAAGTACCTAAGAACCACATTGGCCAACACTGGGAAAACTGGCATAGAAATCATAATATCTTGCCTGTATAGAAAACTGCCATTACATTAAGCTATTATTGAATATCCATAGGTCACTAGGCTAATCTCATATATTCCTATTTAGCAACCAAACCTAGCTTCAGAATGGGCTATCTGAAGCAAGTGGTAACTGTTCAGTGTATATTTTGCAATTTCCTTAATTGGGGAGGAAATTTCAACTTCCTCATTTGATAGTGCGAGAAATTGGATGTTCAAAGTTATTTAACAGTAATGATCCCCTTTGGTACAATGGGAGAGGGTATCAGGGGATTTCTGGAAAATCCTCACAGGCCAAGGCTTCTCAGCCATTGGCCATATGACAATCTTTTCTTCATTCAGGAATAAGACAGATAAACTGCCACTAAGAGAACATGGCATCAGTGGTTTGAACCTTTCCATTCTGAAAACATGATTTATATAAATTACAACTAACTAAGAGAAAGGAAAAAAGAATGAAGTGTTCGGCAAAATTGTCAGATCTCACTGTGTTATGAGGATTTCTGGGTGCTTGATGCTTTGTAAAGTATCTACTACAGAATAAAGGAACCCCACTTCTTCCTATCCCAAATGAAAAAGAACAGTTATATTTTGACATCACACTGTTATATAAAAATGGGAAGACAGATCACCCACCCTGAAGAAACTGTGAACAAGTTACACCTGTGCAGCTTGACCATCTATAACCTGTTGTCTAACCTCTGTGGACTGGATCCATGGTCTTTATTTTTATTGCTTGGACATGCAGAAACAATTCAAGGAATGGGAATGTATCACAAGCTGACAAACCAATCTGGGTGCTATGTGACTTCTTGTAATAGCCAATTATTCCATGCAAAACAATTCAGATATAATAATATCTGTCACTAAGCACTCTAAACATTTCACCCACTGCTTTTAAAAATGATATAATTATTTAGGGCCCAGTAAGAAGCAGGAAGTCTTTCCTGATCTTTGGCCAAGAATTTTCCTGAAATAAGGAGATAGAGTACCATGTAATTTTTTTAAAACTCCAGTTAAGTTATTACCATGTTCAAGCTCAGTACTCTTAACATCTTTCCCAGATACTCCTTGTTCAGTCTTCCAGGTCTAGTTTACATGTTACATCCTCAGTGAAACTGGTGCTAATTTCAAAAGTCAGAATATAATCTCTATGAGGATAAGAAATATGTTTTTTTGTTTACTTCTGTATCTCCAGTGAGTTGGACATGGTAGGTATATAACAATATTTGCAGAACAAATAAGTTAATGACTATTCCCTTTGTGATCATCTAAGATAATTTTTATGACACTATTCAAATTTAGCATGCAAATGTACTCCCTTTTCCTTATTGCCACTTCACTAAATCAATTTCTCCTTACCCCTAATCTAGACAAGTGAAATAGTCTCCAGGGATCTTCAAATCAGTGTCTCCCTACTCTAAACTATTTTTTTCATACACCAGTGATAGGTTAATCCTTCTGTAACAAAGTTAAAAAAAACTAATAGCTTCTAGGAATTAGGTACAAACTTGAGTCTGATATGCAAGGCCCTTCCTGATATGATCTTACCCTACCTTTCCAACTTAATTCCCATTATCCTTTAGGTAAACCAATTTTCTGAATAGCCATTCTGTACTTTTGCAAATTGGTGTCTCTACTTACACCATTCCCTCGAGAAGACTTCTCTTATTCCTTAAGCTGATGTGAGCTTTCTCTCCTTTTTGAAATTCACTATTTTGTATCTTTTGTATCTTTCTTTATATAACCAGATCTTGATTTATAATTATAGAGCTTTTCCTAACTTTACAGAGATTAATCTTACTAGCTTCCCCAAACCTGCAAGAGTAGAAGGAAGTATACCACTGGTCTTGCTTTTATGCTTAGTGATTTCATCATCAGCTTTCTAATTTGTTTGTATATAAATTTAGCCATAATTATATATGTCGTATTTACATATAAAACACGTATCTCATAATGTTTCCTACTCTACAAAGAAAGAGCATTTAATACATTCAGTACTATTTATATATTCATATAACCCAATTTTATGAATCCTTTTTCTCCCTCTAGAATTATAATCCCTTGACCTAAAGAGCAAAGGGCAATAGTTTTTCCTCTCTCTCCGCACAGGATCTAATCCCATCTGATAAGTGGCAGTAGGGGAACAGGCTATTTACCTGAGTGGAGGAGAAGCCCCCATAGGCATTGCGTTGCCTGGCCAACCAAGCCACTGTGGCAGTGGCCTTAGCTATCTCCTTCTGAGTCAGGCTGGCTTTGCTAAGCTGGGCCAACAATACATATGATGAAAGTTCCACATCTACAGATTCAGGCTTAGACCAAGGACTATCATCCAATGACTGAGTAGGTTTTTGGCTCCAGTGAATGGACTCTCCTATGGAGAAAGAAGCATATATTAGGATGGTCTTGGAAGGAAATGACTTCTCCATATTTGCTTTGCAAATAAATGCACCTTAGAACAGAGAAAGTAAAAGTACCAACCAAAACTTAATCATGAATTAAAAAAAAAAATGTTTCTCAGAATCTTCTGATTTATTGGTCATAATGTATTTATTTGCAGGGATGCATATGTGCATATATGAATGAGTACATATATGTGTACATGTATGTATATGTGTATACATACCTACACATGATTCCCTAACGTAAAGCTGGGAGCATCAATAAATGCCTCCAGCAATTACATGACAACCACCCTTGTTAATTTATAAATTCTAGCGCTAATGGAGATAGGTAAGTAGAAACTTATAAGAATCTTATGTGTTCAGGGGCAATTTTTTGGTTCACAGACATTTATTAATTTTTCAGCATTTATTTTACTTATTCAAAGGTTTAACATATTAAGAAGAGTAAAAATGGCAGAACATGCGTAAGAACTCAGAGACACTGTAGAAGAAATGCTAATGAGGGTGAGCTCATAGAATCTGAGACCAAAACAAAACTCTGTGACGGCTAAGACGACAACTTGAAGAAAAAGAACAAATGGAAATAAAAGTGGAATCTAGAAGTCTAATTAAATATAAGCTTAACGATAATAAATAATAGCCCACAAGAGACAATTTAATTGTTAGTACATAAAAGAAAACACTTGACTCAGAGAAGACAAGTAGTGATTCTATAGCATCTCACTATGCTGATGGACAGTGACTTTTGGGGTATGTGGGGGGGACTTGATGAAGTGAGGAGTTTAGTAACCATATGTTGCACATGTAATTGTAGATTAATGATACCAAAAAAACCCCAAAAAACACTTGAGCCTGTAGTGCAGGATAATGGAGAAGAGATAATCACATTAAGTCAATCTACACTGGGCAGGTAGGTATATGTGAGCCACTGTTGGAGACACCCAGTGCACAATTAGAGTTGCTTACACACAGGCCAAAAAACTAACCAGGGTGCCTATAAGAGAACAACTCAGCAATGACATTCATATAAATGAAAGCTGAGCTTAAATGTTTGCCTGGAAGTATAATTTTAAATAGGTATATAAATAAAATGCTTTGGTATTTTATTTACAAGATCAGTTAGAATGTCAAATATTATTCAGAAGCATTTAAAAGACCTTGAAAAATCTATCAGTTTACTCTTAACCCATCTTCCTCCATGGTCTTACACCAAAGAATTGTTGAAGACCAGCAAATGGGTGATTCTACAAGGCCAGTAAGAGTTCTGACTAGTTTCTACCACCTGTATTCTCCTCATGTTAGAAGTATAACAATGCCTTTTAGGCTTTCCCACGAACTCTCAACAATGATTTCATGACTTAACTTTTACTAAAATGAATCCTAGAATTGCATATATGTGGAATTATGGAGAATAAGGAAAATCATAGATAACTCACAACATATTTTTGCAATTAAAAAAAACTCCTACAGAGCCAACATACCTGAGACAATAGCCTGCTGATCTAACTTTCCAAGAAGCATGTTTCTGATGTCCATCTCCCCAGCCAAAGAGAAAGTATAAGCTAGTAGGGCCTGTGTGTAGAGGTTGGTGGTGGAGGAAACAGAATTCTTGAGACACTGCAGACCCCGACTCACCATTGGGTCCTAAAACGTGAAGACGAAGAACTGAATTTATAAGGCATTCCTTTTTAAATGGGAAGTGATAAGGAAATCATATCTTCTTTGAGTTTATTAGGGGGAACAGGGACAAAAATAGTAGAAATCGGCATGATAAACAGTATAAAGAGGAGGAGCTGGAGAAACTCACATCTACAGTCTTTCCCATCTCCAGCAATGCAGCTGTGATGTACGCTGTCAAGGAGGCCTCATCATCGACGCCACCCTGGAGGGAAACAGGGAGATGGTAAGTCAGGGCAGCAGCAGGAGGAGCAAGAGTGGTGTGCAAACTGCAGAAAGGCATCTCCTCTGAATGGGGTGACTTATTGAAAAAAAAAGAAAAAAGTGCTGCTTTCCACAGGCTGACTGCAGCCCCAAGCCTTCATGACACACAGTGACAGGAGCCTGGCTGGACTTTAAGCTGCATAGCTTCAACAGTAGCCTGCAGCACGCAGCATGAGGTCTTCAGCTCTGCGTGGTATTTTGGGAACCCAGGAGAAGGGGTGAGGAAGGATGAGAAATTTTAAAAGGGCGGTCTGGGAGGAGAAGGGTTAAAGGGAAGAATCTCTTAGTCTCAGATTCTTACTCAAATGGACATGCCCTCAAGTAGCACAAAGCCCTGCCTCTTCGCCAGGGGAGACTAGGTGACACCTATCCTGTAATGCCTTTCACAGAGAGGCATTAGCAAGTTAAAAACGAACTAATCTATTATCGTCATTCTATAGATAAGAAAACAAACACTTAAAAATGTTAAATAGCTTGTTCAAGATCATACAGCTAATAAGCAGAGGACTGGGATTTGAACCCAGGTAGTTTAACTCTGGAGCTCCTGCTCCAAACCACCAAGCTTGATGACACAAGTGATGGGTTTCTTGATAGACAGGCTGGCTCTGGTAAGGAAGGAGGAGGAAAAACCTCAGGGATCTTGGTCTAGTCAAATCCAGTGTAAAAGAGAAGAGAGACTTGGAGGACACTGGTAAGATCCTGCATAAGGAAAACTAATGCAGAGATTTTTTTCAGTACTCAAGATTTTTAATACAAACCCTGAAACAGCAATGTAAACAATTTCTCTAGGAATGTTTGTACAAATCTCTCTTTCACTGGGTTTGTTCTGAATTGAATGAGTCATCTTGCAGCACCAAACGCCTCACCCTGGAGTGGGAGGGGTTCAGGCGCAGGAGTGAATGGGTGGGAGCAGTGGTGAGTCCAGCCACAGCTGTTCAAATCACAGTCCACTCATTAGCATTCACCTTGGGCAATTTACTTAATCTCTGCACATTAGTTTCTTCATCTGTAAAATGGGATTAATCATACCAGTACCTAGCTCATTGATTTGTTGTAACCATTAAATAAACAAAGTACTTAGAAAGTGCCTGGCATAGAGGAAACCTCTCACAAAAGACACTGGGCTGCCTATTTGTCCCCACCAGAGCAAACAGCTTGGCTTCAGATTTAGAGAAATAGTAAAACATTCAGGGATGTCTAGTCCAGATATCTTTAGCAGATATCTGAATCACCTCGAAGGCTTATTAAAACACAAATTACTGGTCCATACCCCAAGTTTCTCAGACTAGGTCTGGTGTAGAGCGGGAACTGCATTTCAAACAAGTTCCCAGGTGCTGCCAATGCTGTTGATCTAGGGGCCACTCTTTGAGAACCATGTTCTAATACATATTCCCATTCTACAGACATGGGAGCTAAGGTTCAGACTAGCTAAATATATGGACCGAGGTCACCCAGAGTCCAGGGCTAAGACTTAAGGAATACCAACTCCCAGGCCAGTGTTCTTTTGATTCTGCTCAGTGAGAGGTACAAGTTCCTCCCAGACATGGTAGTGGGCCGCAGGCTGCTAGGCAGAGCTATACCTTCATAGCTGTGTGAATGAGCTTTCCCACATTGACATAGCAGCCGCTGGGGAGCTGGTTGCCCATCATCCACTCAAGAGCATCATGGATGTTCCTGTCATCAATGAAGATGAATTCTTGAGCTTGGCCAAAGCATTTGGTGACAAAGGCTGTCAACCTACATAGGTAAAGAGGGAAACATGGCATGAATGGTGGTTTCCAGGTAAGAGTGCAATAGTTCTATAGTTTATTCTGGTGTATGGTTCCAGAAGGAAAGTTGAGGAAACATAAGGCCATAGGAGGCCTGGAAAATGGAGCTACTAATAAGTATAAATGGAGACAAGAACTAGCGAGACACAAGGTCCAGGAAAAGGGGCTTGACTGTACATGAAACTGAAATAAAGAATATTAGCAAGGGAAAGGATGGAGTACAAGAAGAAATGGGTTAAGGGGAGAGGTAGAAGAATAGTTCCATAGGTTCAGGAATTATGCTCTAGGGTATACTGGGAATTGGGAAATATTACCATGTGTTTCCATTTCCATCTTTCTCCCCAAAGGCACTGTATGAGCCATTGCTGTGTTTGTACATTAGCTCCTTCTGGTACCCTGGGAAGCCAGAGGTGCTGTTAGCTTACAGTGACAACTTCAAAAAACACTCCCGTGGCTTTCAACGATGTTGGACACTTCAGGGGGACATCACTGTACCTTATTAAGCTATCATAGGCACTAGAGAAAGTGTCCAAGAAGAAAGATTGAACTAACTCACCTATGTTCAGGAAACCCACTGCCTGAGACCTGATTTCCTCAGTCAGCAGCCCTGCCTTCTCCAGATACTGCAAGACATAGATGATGGGAGCGAACAAGACCATGTTCTGCTCCCCACAGCCACGTGGCATCTGCACCAGATTGTCTAGGTTCTGCAGGGCTGTGCCCATAATGTCTCCTGGGATCCAAAAGGAGAGAGAAAGAAGGTTGTAGTAAAGAGAAGGAACCCTTCAGGGTTATTACCATTCATTTAACAAACGTATATTAGCTATCATTTAGTGAACACTGACCCTAGAAGACAGTAAGTCAAACACAGCCTCTACCTCAAAAGCTCATAGTCAGAGAGGCAAACAAGTGCAATACATTATAAATATAATTCATTATAAGCAATTATAGTACAGTTCTATAATACTGGGTACATACAAGGTGCTAGAGCACAGACGTACATAGGACACCTAAAAGTGTTGTGGGCTTTTAAGAAGACATGTCCCTGGAGCTGATGAATGACATAACAAAATCTGCAATGCTTAGAATCAATCTCCAAATTCCTCCACTGCATATAAATACATCACCCTCCAAACCACCAAGTCCCTCCCAAACACACACAGTACTACTGATACCCCTCTTCAAGTTATATCTACTCACCCCTCCATATACTTCATAAGCCAGTAAGCCTTACATAAATGATTTATTAACACCTGCATTTTAGCCATTGAGCTCAATTCAAATCTCTAAGTATGTACTGAGTATCAGCTATGTTAGCAGTAAGCATACTAGGAACAGAAATGGAAAAGATGTGGCCCTTGTCCTCAAGGAGCTCAAATGTGGTGTGGAAGACAGGCATAGACAATGAGCTATAAGACAGTAAGATCAGTGCTCCACCAGGCATATGAATCAAACACAGTCAAAACAGAGAAATTTTTACCTGGAAGGGGTCTTGGTAGGGACTAAGAGTAAAGAAAGAATATAACATTTATAAGGCTCCAACCAGATGCTGAATGTTGTGCTGGGAACTTTATGTTGCATTTAAGCCTCACACCAGTCCCAAGAGGTAGGTTATCATCACCATTTTACAGAAGGGGAAAGAGGATCAGAATTGTTCACTAACTTATTCAAGGTCACATGGCGATTAAAGGGCAGACCTGAGATCCTAACCCATTGCTTTGATTTTTAAGCTAATCTTTTCTACTCACTTTCCTTGAAATGCCCTGTATGTAAGTATGGTTGTATTTTCCTTAAACAACACTCAAATAGATACTTCTCTCATTTTTTAAGTGGTTACTACAAACATTGTATCTCCCCCACACCCAGTTTATAGACTCCTGAAACCTAAATACATACCAAACTTCAACGACCTTTAACTTCCTCCTGCCCAGACTAGTTCCTGTTGTTAACTACCATATATGTCTAGTCACATCTGTGCTATCACCTACAGGCTTTATTTGCCCACTATATGAAGTAAGCTCTTCTTCCTTCACTTTTAATCTACCATACCTTCCTTCAGATAGGCCCACATGCCTTAAACCCACTTCACACCTGGGAAGCCTCTGGCCCTTTTTCCCTTTTTTGAGCCAAGAATCTCTGGATGCTTACCCAGAACAGTAACATAGGCCTTGGCTGAATCAGGAACAACATCCTCAGGGAGCTCCAGGGAGACAGATTCTGAAACCACCTTTCCTGTGAGAGGCGGAGAAAAGGAGAAACGCTGGAAGGTAGAAATAGTGAGGGGCTCTCAAGACCAAATCATAATCCAGGGTCTTCTGTACCCAGGGCCTTTGGTGGGGGGCAGGTAGGCTTTATAAAAAGCTTATTCATAGTGCTCTTTGCTGAAAATATATTCCAAAAAGAGCCATAAGTATAGTGTGCATTTTCCCTTGTTCATCTTGCCTTTTAGGATGAGCACTGGCCCCCATAGGGATGGGCCCCTAGACTCTCCTATCGTTTCCTGGCCTGTGTGTTCCTCCCCTTGTCTCAG
Organism: Smutsia gigantea; assembly: GCA_032199065.1. NCBI lineage: Eukaryota > Metazoa > Chordata > Mammalia > Pholidota > Manidae > Smutsia > Smutsia gigantea. The sequence goes on along the minus strand of JAVSCE010005439.1, from coordinate 110,508 downwards.
AAAATCTCTTGGTGCCTACGGGAATTCTCACCACCCCCCTCTGCGTTTACCCACCTTGTGGGCACAGCAATGAGCTGCGTGTGTTCTCCACGAGGACTCCTTCAGGCTGATGTGAAGAGAGACATGGGATTAAAACAATGAAGACGAACAGATGAACATCAGGGCAGATGGCACTGAAGGAATAGGAAGGGGGAGGGAAAGGAGAAGAGGCCCTCCCTGGTTCTCAGGGCTTCTCTCAGACCTGGAGAGAACAATGCTTCTCTTTGAGGCTCAGGAGGACTTCATTTCAACCCAGGGATGGGCCTCTCCACCCAGTTCTTTCTGGGCAAGGCTAGAGCTAAGGAGAAGTTTAGGAAACTTCCAAGAAGCAGGACTGACGATGGGTTCATGATAGGCTAAAAGACCACTAATGATGACACCAGGGATTTGAATAAGAGAATCTCTCATTCGTTGATGTCTAAGAAGTGCCAAGCACTGTATTAGGCACTTTGATAGACCATCGTGTGGATTAAGCAAATAGTTAAGGACAGAAAGGGGCCAGGGAAGGAGAAAGGTGAGCTAAAGATTGTAGTGGGCTATGACTCCCATGAGAGGCTAACTGGTACGGTCAGATATGCACAGAACATCCCACCTGATTACTGGCTCCACCTCTGAAGCTAGTCTGCAAACTCACCTTGACCAGAACTGGTTTGATGAGTACGTCTCTCCTGCCCTTTACTGGGACAAATGCCTTTTGGCCCCTACAGAGTTCATTGCTGTCCAGAATCTCAGTACTAATAGTAAAGTTCACATGACCTGAGGAAAAAAGAGGAGAAAGGAAGGCATTAGTCCTGCTGCCAGAGGTACCAATAAGGTCTCTTCCCCTCTAGACCAACGTCTTTTAAACTTAAAGACCTGCAGATCTTGTTACAATACAAACTCTAATTCAGTAAATTGGGGTGGGGCCTATAATCTACATTTCTAAGAAATTTCCTGGTGATGTCAATGGTGCTGATCCCATGTGGTAGGCAGCCTCTAAGGGCTCAAGGACCCCTGCATCCTGATATTTACAATGTCCTATAGTCCCTTCTCAATGAGTGTAGGCTCGACTCAGTGACCCACTTCCAACAAAGGAACAGATGTCATGATATGTCACTTCTGAGATTAGGTCATAAAAAAGACTGCAGCTTCTGTCTCAGGTGGACTCTTTCTCTTGAGCCACTTGCTCTGGAGGAAGGCAGCTGTCATGTCACAAGGCAGCCGCGTGGAGAGATTCATATGGTGAGACATTGAGGGACGCCACTAGCCAACAGCTCAGGCCAAGAATGTAGCCTTCAGTCTAACAGACCGTGGGGAGCAGAGGCTTTGGGATGAGCTTGGAAGTGGATCCTCTCCTAGTCAAGTTCTGCAGTGAGAACACAGTCCTGGCTGATAGCTTGACTGGCATTCCGTGAGAGACCTTGAGCCAGAGGCACCCAGCTAAGCTGCACCCGGATTATTGACCATCAGAAACTGTATGATAATAAATGTTTATTCTTTTAAGCTGCTAAATTTTAGGGTAAACAACAGTGGATAATACATGCAAAGGCTGTACTTTGAGTTGCAAGGATTTAATCCAAGAGCAAATTACATCTCTTAGGGTTAAAGTGATGACTAAATGAGTTAATACCTGCAGAGCAGTTAGAAGAGTGCCGGGCCCATAGGAAGTGCTTGATTAGTAAGATGACCATATATTCCTTGTCCTGGCATAAGTACTAAAAGCTCCCCCTTTCACCTCAAAATAGTCCAGTTTGGATAAAATTTCAGTCATCTATTAAAGAGGTTTTGCTTACTTATTTATAACATAGACTTAGGAGGGAGAAAAATGTAGGCGAATAAAAAGAAGAAAGGAAACAAAGCAAGTGCAGTAGAGGAAAGGGGGGAGGCGCAATGCCTGGGCTTTTGCTCTATGCTCTCTCCTTGCCCTTCCACCACTTCCTTCTCGTACCCAGTTTGGTAGCTGTAATATTCCAGTGATAGGTTTTTGCTTCATCAGCACAGAGGCAGCTGGAGGCCTGAGAATCTGTCCCTGCTTCCACCTGGTACTCATTTGATTCAGCCAGCTTAGTCTGCACCTGAAGGTATGTTTCAGAGATACAGGGTTATGAGTATAGGAGACAACACAGAGGCTTAGGAAAACTTGGGGGTGGGGACACTAACATCTAATCTCTTCCCCAGAGAAAACTGATATGCTTCCAATTTAGGGACAAACTTATGGTGGGGGTATGTTTCTGGACTGACACCTGCTTCCTGTATCCCCAGCTCTTACCCTGATGCAGTTCTTTAGATAATTGAAGACGGTGGCAGTAAGGCGAAAGGATTCCCCACGAATTACTGAGTATGGGAGAGTCAAGTCAACAAAAAATGGCTGGAAAGCAGTTAGTCCAACAGTGGGTGAAAGACCAAAGCCGCTGGACTGGGAGGTGCAAAAAGTCATGGCCTTCCACTCAGTGATGGTATCAGGAACAGTGACATGGACAGACTCTTTCCCTAAGTTACTGTGAAAACACAAGAAACAGGTGAGGCAGACGGCAGGAGGACAGCATTTGGGGTTGAGCTACAAACGCATCTGCAAAAGTGAATTTTTTGTTGTTGTGCATGGGTGGGAAAGGAAAGGGCAACTCAGTAAGTCCCCATATCCCCAGTAAACTTTCTTGGCTCAAGAGCTAGATTCACTAGAAAGGATCTGATCCTGAGTTCTCTGCTGACTCCACACTATATCATCTCTACCTACCTTTGAAGCATCACTCACCCAATAGGAAACAGATTCCATAGCCAAGTCTCTGGGAAGTACTGGCGGACCCGAGAATCCTCTGGTGGAAGTGATGAGGTCGATGACCCAAATGCCACTGGACCCAAACCACTCTTTCCAGAGGGGGCTAAGAATAAGGCAGTTTTGGAAAACAGAAGACTTCTGCTGTGAGAAAAATTGAGGCAGAGGGACTTCTATCAAGAAATTCAGAGTAAAATAGAGAACATCCCGTCAGAGACAAGGAGGAAGGGCCCCTGAGGAACTGACTAGTTACCAGGCCATCAGAGGAAGTGAGACAAAATGAGGTTTGGCCAGGGAATGAATAGGTAAGGGCTTCTGGCTTCAAAGTCCTCCCCAGAGAGAGAGAGAGAGAGATCCTTGGGAAATTGCTACATCTATGACCCACAACCAATCACCATTCTAAGGCTAGAGGCTCAGTGTAAGAATAAGAGGCAAAGAAAGAGATGGAAGAACTTCTGAGTTCCATGATTCTAAACATCTTAGTGAATCCACAAAGCCCACGAGTTGCTTACCTCCCCCAGCTACACTGGTGTGTTGTGGAGACCAGTGATTGCAATCTACTGGCTTCTTGATTTTGGCATTGGACAATATTTTCAGGCTCACTTCCTGATAGACACCAAAGAAACCAAGAATGAGTAATTACACTAGTTGGGGTGAGGATTTAGTAATGTATGTAACTGTTGAATCGCTATATTGTATACTTGAAACCAATATAATATTATATGTCAACTATACTTCACTTAAGAAAATATAAAAATATAGATAGATAGATAGGTAAAAAGAAAAACTAGAGTGCGAAGTGTTAAGATGGTCCCATCCCTTACTATAAGGGCTCCTGCCTAGGAATTCTTCCCTTCAGGGATTGAGCCAAAACATCATCTTCCTATTAATTGTGAGACTGGTGGTTATTACCCAATACTCAGCCACCAAGATTGTTTATTTCTGTTCCAGCTAGTGTGAAAGGCTTTCAGTTAAACTGACTCAGTTTTTTCTATGCACTTTGTTGCACTGATTACCATAGTAAGTCTAGTTAACATCTGTCACCACACATAGTTATAAAAAATTTGTTTTTCTTGTGATGAAGACTTTCAAGATCTCTTAGCGATTTTCAAAAATGCCATATAGTATTGTTTACTGCAGTCACCATGCTATACATTACATCCTATGACTTACTTATTTTATAATTGCAAGTTAGTACCTTTTGACCCCTTTCACTCATTTTGCTGCTCCCACCCCCTACCAACCCCCCTGCCTCTGGCAACCACCAATCTGTTCTCTGAATCAATGAGCTTTGTCTTTTGTTGCCAATTTTTTAGCCTTCACATATAAGTGAGATCATACGGGCTTTATGTTTCTCTGTCCGACTTATTTCACTCAAGGTCCATCCATGTTCTCTCAACTGGCAAGATTTCATTCCTTTTTGTGGCTGAATAGTATTCCATTGATTTCATTGTTAAATGTTGTGCTTTTTCCAAATATTAATCACGGCGTCCTTATTGTTTGATTTAGACTAAACTTTCTGAGGGCAACAATCAATTCTGAGTGCAGCTTAGTCAATTCAACAAAAATACATTGAGTATTATGGAAGCCTAGGCATTAGCAAGAATATAAAGAATACCTGGTTCCTGACCTCCTGACCAGTCAAATGTGGACCATAGCATCCCAAACTTCTACTCATAAAATAGGTGCAATATTTTCTATAATAATGATAAGAGACCTCTGGTCCACCTTTTCTCATTTTCCTTCTTGACTGATCCCATGGAAAACAATATTTGGGGACCACAGAGAGAGGAAAACTAGATGTGTAGCTTCTCACAGTGGCTCTCTTCCAATGTAATTGGGTAACTTCTTCAATCATAGGGACCAAAAGGGGTTAGCCTACATATCAGGAGTTTTAAGATTTTGTTCCTTTTGTGCCCACATGAATCTCTATTTTTACAGACACAGACTTTCCTTTCCTCCCTCCCACCATCAATTTCCAAAAGAACAAAATGGATTAAAAACATATACCTGGAAAAGTCTGAAAAGGTCCATGCTTTCAGGGAACAAAGGTCTCCATATAGTTGAGTGCCCGCTCCAACGCTTCTCAGACACTGAATAAATGACTGGTTGAGGAATGTCCCTTGGGTCAGGTACTGGACACTCATCGTATTCAGCAACCTGATAGGGGTAGTAACCATACCAGTACTGGAACATCCCATAGACCTGAAATAAGAGGAGAAATGGAAATGAACTACTGACACAGTGAAATCACTTGAGAATCTGATAGAAGATTCTGGTGCCACAGTTCACTACTCCTGTACGATTTCTTTATTACTACAGAATTCTTCCTATATTCATTCCACCATAACCCTTCCCTTCCTCTTTAAATTTAACCTCTATCTCACCTTTCCTCATAATCTGTCATCCTTACCTCCTACTTCACCTTTCTGTATCTTCATTAACCATGCCTGTCTCATGCCATCATGAATTCCTACCTTCATTTCCACACCAGCTTTTTTACCACCAGATGGCAGTGCACTATTTGTGTAGGATTTTCCTTCCCAGTCCCTGAAATCCAGCTCTTATTCTAATGCAGTCAAATTCTCATTTGGGTCATATCCTGCTTCCCACCCCATTAGCAGGCTACTCACAGAGCGGTTGCTCAGCTCTCTCTCTGGCCTGAGTAATGAGACACTCTCATCCACGGCCCGGACTGCACACAGGGACCCAGGAGCCGCCTGCAGGTGCAGCTCCACATCAGCTCCTGGAAGCTGCTGGGAAGGCGAGAAGCCGAGGGAGACCTGGGGGAGGGAAACGTGTAACTTGGGGATCAGGTCAGCCTAGAGAGGAGGAAATACAATGCCATTGGAATCCGCACCCAATATGGTATCCAGCCCCTTCACTTTTATACTGATTTTTCTTTTTAAAGTCTAGTCCTTTAGAACCAGTACCTTGTGATACAGTTGGAAAAAATGAGCAGCATAGAAGAATGATATAGAAAGTTTAAGAGACAAAAAGTTGAAAGGAAGACAATATGTGGAAGAGCTACGTAGACATGTGATTTCCCACATGACTTTAAAAAGTGGTCACAGATAGATTTCAACAAGACACATTAAAGATTTCAATACTGTATGGCACCCAGCTTCAACATGATATTCCTATTTCCCTGCACCTGCCTCATCTCCAGCCCCAGCATACACAAGATGTCTCTTTATGCCGCATCTTTTCACTTGCAACTGCCATTTTACCTGGTTGTTAAAGCACATCACTACTGAAAACTGGACTTTGTCAGCTATCACACCTCCATTGGGGAAAATGGCATAAACCACCAAGGAAGGATTAGGGGCTAGTCTGGAATTGAAGGTCAGTGAGAGCGAGAAGGAGCCTTTCAGTCCTGAAAAAGAAGAGGGGATGTACAGAGATGAGAATGCACGCTCACCTCCCATGGGGCCAGCTGCAGGCCTCATGGTGCAAGGTACTTCTCATTTTCTTATTTTTCTATAGCTATCATTAGCATTCTGTTCTCATTTCTTCTAGTATAAGAACTGTTACCTGGAAGTTTAAAGTATCATTTTCTCTCCCAAGAGAAGTGTGAACACTCACCTATCTCCTTAGAGTTCAGGTGTTGCTGCCCCTCCATCTCCAAATTCCCTTTCCCTATTAACTAAGGAAGAGAAAAAAAATCATTAATAGCACAGAAGTTGTGGGAGTTTAGCCTTGACCCTAGTCCTGGAGCACCCCTGAATCTCCCGGAAGTAGAGGCTCTTGTCATAGGTCCACAGCCTGGGTCAGCGCTTCCTGGGACGTCCTCCAGCTTGTCAGATGTCCGATGGTGCCAAGAGGCCTGCTGGCTCCTCCTCCACTGGAGGTCTGCCTGAGAAGCATGGGGTGGATGGGGGGAGACAGACGCCATCACAGCCTCAGGGCTGGATGGAGTCGAAACCCGTTCTTCACGATAGGTAGCTGCCCACCATTCCTCAATGATCTCCGGGTCTTATTCTCCTATAATCTTTGTAACATAAAGTCAGCCAAAATCCACCCTCATAACCATTTTTTAATTATCACCTAATTCAAAATTCAATGGAAAGGGGTATACCTTAAACTGTCTTGAGCCCTTCGGACATTTGACTCTCTGGAGGAGAAATCTCCTTTTCTAACTGTCCCTTCCTCTTCACTTTCACTTGAAACCATATTCAGTGAAACTGTTTCTAAGAAGGCTGTTGACATGGACTCTACTCAAGGGCTCTCTGGCCAGTTCCTCAGAGCTCCACTTTCCTCCTAGGCCTCCCCACACTTCTGTCCTGATGACAGCACCTTGGTATTTTATAAAATATCTTCCTTGATATTTTCCACTCCTCCTCTTCATTCTGTTGTGTCAGCATGACTTTTAGGTTGATGAAAATACTGGAATGATAGAAGATACTGGAATGATCAGTGGGAAGAAAGTCTCTCCGATACTTGAAGGGGATAATCCAGGAATAAGGAAACTAACCATCAAAACTGAGGTTTCCATGAGTCTAATTTCTCACTATCACCAAGGGATCATAAGTCTGCTTATCTTTATACATTTCTTTCAGGCTACAAGTGATGATTTATTTCCCCAACAAAGTTGCTCTCCCTGTTAATTTTAACCCTGTATCATCTAGTTAAAAACATTGACCAATGAAACATGGAATGAAATTTTTTTGAGTCCCACCCCTGCCTCACCCTCCTTCCTGCACACCCACCCACCCACCCACCCAGCTCCCCGTCAGCCTTCACCAGCAACATTTTCTTGTTGAGTCCTCATTTTATCTTCCCACACAATTTCCCTGGGCTCCTGTTCAAAATCTTTTTTTCCTCATTTTCCCCCATCCTTTATACCTAAATTGTGCAATAGAGTAGCCACTGGCCACATGTGACTACTGGAGCCCTTGAAGTGTGGCTAGTCCAAACTCCTTAAAGTATAAAATACACACTTTGAGCTGAAACAAAGAATGTAAAATATCTATTAGGTTTTATGTTGATTCACATTGAAACGACCATATGTTGGAAATACTGGGTAAAATAAAATGTTTTAAAAATTAGTTTCACCTGTTCTTTTAATTGTTCTAATGTGGCTTCTAAAATTTTCAAAATTACCTTTGTGACTTGCATTTTATCTCTGTCTAAATGGTCTATGCCCCCTCTGGGTCACATCCTCATCCCTTCTCTCTCCTGACACAGTTTCACTCATCCTCATTTTCCAGGCTCACATAGTAGGAGAAGGTGACTTCCTGGTCAGGGTCCACATCAGCGGGATCGATGTAATAATCCACTAGCACTTCCTGGGGCTGCCTACATTCCAAGACGCCACTTGGCCAGTGAATGTCAACGAAGCTGTGAGTCGTGTTATAGAAGGGTTGCAGGTGCAGGTAGGCGTTTTGGTAGTAACGAGGCACCTGTTCTGGATCATACACCACATCTTTCATTTGGAATCTGCCCTGTGAAGAGAGAGAGAGAAAAGCCTTTAATACTTGCTAACCCCAGGATATTGTTATAATTTTCAAATAGATCTCTCTCAAATCTTTACTGCCTAAGAATGAATGGCATGTGGACATGTCACTAGAGGTCCAGCCAAGAATGTCTGAGCAAACCAGATGGTGGTGATAAGCAGCAGCACTTTGTATGCAGAAGAGTGAAATAAGGGTTGAATTATAGTTGTCAAGTAATGGGAGACTGTGGATGATACACCTTCACAGACTGGTGCAGGGGACAGAGCAGCATGAATAAGATCATACAGAAATTAAAAATATATTTCAGGGATAAGAAAACTAGGTATAGAGGATAAAAAGATAGAAAATAATTATTTCTAAGCAGAGTGATGGAGCCTAACTGGGGTCCCACCATATGACTTGATGTTGGGAATGGGATGTTAGCAAGGGTGAAATACGTAAAGGCTTGGCAAAGCCCTCACATGCCTGCTTTTGCTCTTGCATCTCATCATTGCTATAAGAATCTGCCTGGGCTAAACAGTGACTGTTACTTTTCAGAAATACCATTCGTCTTCTGCTTTGCCTCTTCCTTCCGATTTTGCATCTGCTGATATCTGCACCAAATCTATCCTCAACTGTTTTGATAGCAACTAATTTGCAGAAAAAAATTACAAAACTCTCAAAGTCTGCTTGAGTGATTTCTCAGGAACCTTCTGGGTGAAATCCTGCTTTCATGCAAAGGGGAGTCCACTACCAAAAGCTGTTCAAGGCAAGGGTGACATGGAAGAATTTATAAAGAAAACTCTCATCTCAGGAAAAAAGTGCCCTTCATAATTTCTACATAAAAGTTGACATTAGTGCACTCTTTTAAGTCTGTTATTGAAGAAATTAAATTAAAAAAAAAAAAGAATCTACCTGGGCTAGCTTGCTGGAGAATGAGGCACAGTGAGGCACCAACCTAGAGCCAGCTGATCCACAGACATATAAGGAAGTCCACCAAGATCAGCAGAGGTGCCTATCTGATGACCCCAAATGCACAAGCAATAAATGCTTTTTGTTGTATAGTACTAAGGTTTTGTAGCTGTTTGTTAAGCAGCATTCTGTGGCTGTTGATAAGTGATACAAGTAGCCCTCCCTATAAGTTATCCAAAATCTAGAGTTCTCTGCCATTTTTAGGAGTAATCACGGCAAAGGGGAATAAGAGGAATATGACTGAACCATTTTTTCCTTCCTACTCTGAGTTCAAATATAGGATCAGATAAAGATGGGAATAAGTTATAAGGTGAATTAGTAGAAATAGCAATTTTGATCTGAAAGGTCATTTATTTGTTACTAAAAACAAACAGAATCTAAGTTTTTGTCAACTGGTGAATCAGGGCTAGTGAGTGAGGGAGAGAGTATTACAAATGGGAAAGCTGAGGAGAATCAGGAAAATTTTGAAGTTTTCCCACAGGGAAACCTTCCTTGCTGGAAAGCTGGTCCTCCCTGGTGCTTACCTCCAAAGAAATGCCCGTCCCGTTCCAGTTAACTGTGTCCAGCATGAAGGGAGCAAGGCCATTGTTGTCAGTAGTCAGGGTCTTGTTGCTGATGATTCCATTTGTGCCATAAATCACCAGAAACACTAAATGATTCTTGAGGAGGGAGCCATCATAGCCACTGACTCTTATCTGAGGGGTGAAGGTCATAAGGGCATTAGAGTTAGTTTTGGGGTAGGTTTGAGAAGGAGGTAAAGTGGGGAAGTAACAGAAATTGTGAGAATTTCATTTCAGGAAAGCGCCCATAAAAAGCTACCATGTAGCTAAGGAAGCTTTCAGTCCTTCATTTGCACAGGCCCCTTCCAAGGCTTTGTATGTTATTTTGCCTTAATATTCTTAAAGAGAGTCCTCCTCTACTCCCCAGTTGTATAATCCTTAGACTTTAAGACAATCTGGATCTACTCTTGGTCTAGAAAAAAGATGAACAAATGGATCTAAACATGTACAACATTATTGTGTTGACCAGTTGTCTAGGGAGTGAAAAAGATAAACTGGAGGGAGGATGGGTTGTTTGTTGGGTATCAGAAAGAAGATACTGACAAAGGACACTTTGAAATCTCTAAGGAAAATATTTATGGAGCTATAAATGGCTCTCTGTCAAGGGAAGTTTGATATTTATCTTGCCTAAATGCAGGAAAACAACTAGATGATTTCTCTAGATACCTTGCAGGTCTAAAATTCAAAGATTCTAACATTAGGATATGAGCCTTGGGCATTAGAAAAGGCATTGATGTCACATTAATATTCAAGTAACATCTCATGGGACTAAGGGCACACAGCATGAGCAATTAAGAGTATATGCTCTGGATGCAGGCTGCCTGGGTTTGATCATATTTACCACTTGTGATCTGTATAACATTGGGAAAATTCACTTACTCCGCCTCACTCTCACCTGAAAAATGAGGTCAATAACTGCCTATTTCATGGGATTGTTGTAAAGATTAAATAAGTGAGTATGTGTAAAGTACTTGGAACAACACTAAACTAGCTATTCTTATATATCTACAGAAAGGAAGCAACAGTGAATAGTTAAGCATTTTATCTGTGCGGAGACAAGTTTCAACGTACCTTCCCAGTGAAGGGGAAGTTGGGGTAATAAAAATTATCGGTGTCTTCAAATATCATTAATCCGATTTGTGAAGAAATGTAGATTTCCTGAGTGGTATTGGCCTCTACTCCTGCAGAGGGAAACCGGATGCATGATGATCTAAATACCTGGTATTCTTATCTTTGTATTTAACAAAAATCCCAAAAAGGATGGATGTATGAAGCTGAACATTTTTCTGGCCAAAAATCCAAACCACCTCCTCCTCCCCAAACTTTTGGAGAAAGTGGTAATAGATGGCAGATTGGAATATGGCTTTTTCCTTTGACTGTGAGCCAGGAACAAAGTCACTCCCAAACACTAATGAGGGGAGGTCTTTGACTCTCTCCATAGGTTTGTCCCTGGGACAGCCCTTTTCCTTTCTCTTTTCTTAATGAACCAAGGAGTATCCCACTTACCCGTTCCTTCCTCCACCACAGTAGCCACTATACTGATGCTGTGGCTGTACCTATAACCAGTGAGGTTGAAGGTGGACATGTCCACAGACTCTGAGAAACATCCTGCTTTGTCAGTCTAGTGAGGTAACAGAGAGAAAGAGAGAGGATGAAAACCTATCTCTCCTTCTATTTCATAATGTATTATAGAAGGAAATGATTTCTAATCTCCACACTTTAGTTTCTCCATCTTTAAGATAGAAAAATTCTCCTATAACGTACATATATAATCATGAAGTGATTTTGAAGCACCAGATATGAGAAGGGAAAAGAACCAACTGCAAAATGGGAAAATTGTTATCTCCCAAGGGCTTAGGTTAATTTCTTGATTCCAAGGCAGATTCTAAAAAGCCTCTATCTGTTTAGGATAAAGAAGACTGCTTTGTTCTTTGGCACTGGGAAATACTCATGTGAAATGCTTTCTATTTTGGGCTTGTTGTCACTTTTCTATATTGGCCCTTACTTATTCTTAAGAGTATGTGAATAAGGTTCCTTTTCTACACCCCATTTACTGACCTGACCAGAGAGGTTCTTGCATTTGTCAGGTAGCTCTTCCTGTTGTGGAAACCAATAATTTTGTGCCTTTTGACATACTGATACTTGCACTTGTCCTCGCACGGGCTTTCCATAGGTGTACCTAAGCCAGAGAAACATGAGGAGTCAGAATTGAGAATTCCACTTAAGCTCCAACTCACCTCCCCACAGACACCACTTTTCCTTCTTTCCCATACTCCAGCCTCCAGCTCTGCCAAGCCTGCACTTCTCAGCTCTCATTCATTTCCCTGCTTTGCTCAAAGCCATAGAGCATCGCCATTACACAGTAAGTGCCGTCCAGAGGACTTCTGAAACGGTGTTTTCTTTCTTTTTCCTTACTCCTATTTCTCCATTGGATTCAATATTGTGTTCTGCACAAGGCAGAGACTAAATCAAAATTGCTGACAGAGTGAGCAGTGGAAAGTAAAAGCAGAATCACAATTAGAAAATGTGCTCTTGGAGAAATCATGACTCTGGACTGTAGCATATCCCACATTCAAACCACTGCCTCCGTTATCCCTCTCCCCAGTGCACTCCCTCATCACATCCCCCGGTATAGCTCTAATCTCCACAGAGTCAGAACTGTCTTCTTACCTACAACAAATTTTTACCAAGAAGGATTCCTCTGCCGTTGATAAGTGCTTGGGTTCCACCACTTCCACCTTAGATTTAGGCAGCACTAGAAAGAGTAGAAAGAGAAACGGAAAAGGAACAGGGAGAGGTGACACCAGACAGGAAATGACCAGAAGAGTATAAAAACAGTAATAACAAACTTAATTAATTAAATTAAGGGGGCATTGCTCCCTTTAAAATGCTCCTGAAGTTTTCAGCTGGCGTAGCACTGATTCAAAAATGAATAAATAATCCCATCCCAAGCTGATTTTACTGTACCTTTGCTGATTTTCAGACAAGGTTACGCCTAACACTTTGACCTGCTAATTCTCCCACCTACCATATTCTTCCACACTGAAGGTGCCAAAGGTCTTGCCCTCAGCCACTGACACCGTATAAGTGCCCAGCGTTGCCTCTGGTGCCAGCTGGAAGGACAGGTCTATAATGCCTTGCTCAGGCACCACGTCCAGCCACTGTGCAATCCTGTTGCCATTTGGATCCTGCAACCATTAAAAAGAAACCTCATGATGTTCTTGCCTATTTGATTCCACTCTGCACTGCAAAGCGCAGGTAAAGAAACAAAAAGCAGGTAAAGAATCCCACCCATTGTTCATGAACCCCTGGTCTGTGTCTAGGAAGAACCGCCCCCTGTCTCACTGATAATTTTCTTCATTACTAAATGGAAAAAATTTTCCTATAGGTCCAGCCCCCATCGGGGAAGAAAATTGAATGCTTATGGATTCAAATGATCAGACTGTCCTCTAAGGCATTATCACCAGTTTCAGAACGTGGACTTGAGGATATCCTTTACCAAGAGTGTTTACCTTATTGTCAGTCCCTATTAAGGGACAGTGCTGAGGGGACTAAATGCAAAAAACCTGAAAGATAAGTAATTTAACAGAGAAATGGTGGGGAATGCACCTTTCTAGCCCCATTCCTTCTTAACACTTCTCAGAGGTATTTGTGCCTCATTCAAAGGCTGAGTAGCTGTGACAACAGCAAGACCAAGAGGACTAGAGAGCCAAGCCTAGTGTAATGGGAACGGCACAGAGAAGTCACAGTGACCAGAGTGGGAGGGCTGCTGGCCGTAGAGGTTGGTGTCCTTACCTACAAAGGTTTAGGACTGAGGGGATGGGAGGGCAGGGGCAGGAGAACAGGGGGCATTTCAGGGACTCAGTTCTGGGGCAGTCTCGGGCTCTGGGCCAAGATCTCAGAGTTGTTTCTGGCTTCAAGGTTTAGCACCAAACTCTCACTCCACCACTGACAGAAAAAAAAAAGAAGCTTCTACTTACCTGCAGTTCCACTATGGAATACTGAAAAGGAAAACCAGATAATGTGAGTTAAAGAGGGTAGGTGATAAGGATAGGTTTGCTGAAAGCAAAGACCTCTTTCCCTGTTGCCCACTCCTCCCTTTCTAAATGGCTCTTTAGGCCCAGAGAAGAGCAACAACAGGGTAAAGGCAATGAGCTTTTCCCCAACATGCTCTACAAAGAAAGCATTAGCATTTGGAGGCTCCCCAATATTTCAACTTCTTCTTGGGAGCCAACTCTCTCCTGGGCTCTTCCTCTGCTGTCTGAGTGCCACTGGGCAAGAAACTTACTTTCAAGCACTGCAAAACAATTTCTTAAAAATTTTTAGTTTAAAAGCATTCCATCAAAAGATCACATCGTTTTTTCAAGAAAATGGGTGATAAAGCCATTAAGTTGTTGGTGAACAACTCATTTGCTAGATGTCAGAGTGTCATCCCAAAATTACTTGCTAATTTCAAAAAAAAGAGAGAGAGACACCTTTACAATGGAGAAATCAAGCTGTTCACCACCTTAACCAAGTTATCCAACTCATCATCACTAATAATGGGACAACCCGACACAGGGGGCATCCTGAAGAGATACACTTGAGGTTCACAGCATTACCTAACAAACATTTTTGCCAAAAATATTTAGCTTAAACCTAATTATGACCTCAGACCTACTTCCAGAAGATAGGGGAACAAGTTAGATTACCCATTAAAGAATAATCAGACAAATCAAGAATGTCAAATATTCTATCAGACAACTACGTTTCTTCAAAAGTCAATGTCCTGAATGAACCAATAAAAGACACAGAGTTACTGAATAGATAAAAAAGCAAGACCCATCTATATGCTGCTTGCAAGAGACTCACCTCAAACCCAAAGATATACACAGACTAAAGGTGAAGGGATGGAAAAACATGTTTCATGCAAACAACAAGGAGAAAAAAGCAGATGCTGCAGTACTTGTATCAGATAAAATAGACTTCAAAACGAAGAAAGTAGCAAGAGATAAAGAAGGACATTACATAATGATAAAGGGGTCAGTCCAACAAGAGGATATAACCATTTTAAATATATATGCACCCAACACAGGAGCACCGGCATATGTGAAACAAATACTAACAGAATTAAAGGAGGAAATAGAAAGCAATGCAGTCATTTTAGGAGACTTCAACACACCACTCACTCCAAAGGACAGATCAATCAGACAGAAAATAAGTAAGGACACAGAGGCACTGAACAACACACTAGGACAGATGGACCTAACAGATATCTACAGAACTCTACACCCAAAAGCAGCAGAACACACATTCTTCTCAAGTGCACATGGAACATCTTCCAGAATAGACCACATACTAGGCCACAAAAAGAACCTCAGTAAATTCAAAAAGATTGAAATTCTACCAACCAACTTTGCAGATCACAAAGGTATAAACTAGAAATAAATTGTAGAAAGAAAACAAAAAGGCTCACAAATACATGGAGACTTAACAACATTCTCCTAATTAATCAATGGGTTAACGACCAAATCAAAACAGAAATCAAAGAATTTACGGACACTAATAACAACAACAACACAAAGCCACAACTTCTATGGGACGCAGCAAAGGCAGTTCTAAGAGGAAAGTGTATTGCAATTCAGGCCTATTTAAAGAAGGAAGAACATTCCCAAATGAATAGTCTAAAGACACAATTACTGAAATTGGAAAAAGAAGAAGAAATGAGGCCCAAAGTCACCAGAAGGAAGGACATAATAAAGATCAGAGAGGAAATAAATAAAACTGAGAAGAATAAAACAATAGAAAAAAATCAATGAAACCAACAGCTGGTTCTTTGAAAAAATGAACAAAATAGATAAACCCATAGGCAGACTCATTAAGAGAAAAAGAGAATCTACACACATAAACAGAATCAGAAATGAGAAAGGAAAAATCACAACAGACCCCACAGAAAAACAAAGAATTATAAGAGAATACTATGAGAATTTATATGATAACAAGCTGGAAAACCTAGAAGAAATGGACAACTTCTTAGAAAAATACAACCTTCCAAGACTGACCAAGCAAGAAACAGAAAAACTAAACAGACTAATCACCAGCAACAAAATTGAATTGGTAATCAAAAAACTACCCAAGAACAAAACGCCTGGACCAGATGGATTCACCTCTGAATTCTACCAGACATGTAGAGAAGAAATAACACCCATTCTCCTTAAAGTTTTCCAAAAAATAGAAGAGGAGGGAATACTTCCAAACTCATTCTATAAAGCCAGCATCACTCTAATACCAAAACCAGGCAAAGACCTCACCAAAAAAGAAAATTACAGACCAATATCCCTGATGAACGTAGATGCAAAAATACTCAACAAAATATTAGCAAACCGAATTCAAAAATACATCAAGAGGATCATACACCATGATCAAGTGGGATTCATCCCAGGGATGCAAGGATGGTACAACATTCGAAAATCCATCAACATCATCCATCACATCAACAAAAAGAAGAACAAAAACCACATGATCATCTCCATAGATGCTGGAAAAGCATTTGACAAAATTCAGCATCCATTCCTGATTAAAACTCTCAACAAAATGGGTACAGACGGCAAGTACCTCAACATCATAAAGGCCATATATGACAAATCCACAGATAACATCATACTTGACAGCGAGAAGCTGAAACCTTTCATTTAAGATCGGGAACAAGACAGGGATGCCCACTCTGCCCACTGTTATTCAACATAGGACTGGAGGTCCTAGCCACGGCAATCAGACAACACAAAGAAATACAAGGCATCCAGATTGGTAAAGAAGAAGTCAAATTGTCACTATCTGCAGATTTCATGATATTGTACATAAAAAACCCTAAAGACTCCACTCCAAAACTACTAGAACTAATATTTGAATTCAGCAAAGTTGCAGGATACAAAATTAATACACAGAAATCTGTTGCTTTCCTATACACTAACAATGAACTAACAGAAAGAGAAATCAGAAAAACAATTCCATTCACAACTGTATCAAAAAGAATAAAATACCTAGGAATAAACCTCACCAAGGAAGTGAAAGACCTATACCCTGAAAACTACAAGCACTCCTAAGAGAAATTAAAGAGGATACTAACAAATGGAAATTCATCCCATTCTCTTGGCTAGGAAGAATAAATATTGTCAAAATGGCTATATTACCTAAAGCAATCTACAGATTCAACGCAATCCCTATCAAAATACCAACAGCTTTCTTCAATGAATTGGAACAAATAATTCTAGAATTTATATGGAACCACAAAAGATGCCGAATAGCCAAAGCAATCCTGAGAAGGAGGAATAAAACAGGGGGAATTACACTCCCTGACTTCAAGCTCTACTACAAAGCCACAGTAATCAAGACAAGATGGTATTGGCACAAAAGCAGACCCACAGACCAGTGGAACAGAATAGAAAATCCAAACATTAACCCAAACATATACAGTCAATTAATATATGATAAAGGAGCCTTAGATATACAATGGAGAGATGACAGCCTCTTCAGCAGCTGGTGTTGGCAAAACTGGAGAGCTACATGTAAGAGAATGAAACTGGACTACTGTCTAACCCCTTACACAAAAGTAAACTCAAAATGGATCAAAGACCTGACTGTAAGTCATGAAACCATAAAACTCTTAGAAAAAAACATAGGCAAAAATCTCTTGGACATAAACATGAGCGACTTCTTCATGAACATATCTCCCGGGCAAGGGAAACAAAAGCAAAAATGAACAAGTGGGACTATATCAAGCTGAAAAGCTTCTGTACAGCAAAGGACACCATCAGTAGAACAAAAAAGACATCCTACAGTATGGGAGAATATATTCATAAATGACATATCTGATAAAGGGTTGACATCCAAAATATATAAAGAACTCACGCACCTTAACAAACAAAAAGCAAATAATCCAATTAAGAAATGGGCAGAGGACATGAATAGACACTTTTCCAAAGAAGAAATTCAGATGGCCAACAGGCACATGAAAAGATGCTCCACATCGCTAATCATCAGAGAAATGCAGATTAAAACCACAATGAGATATCACCTCACACCAGTGAGGATGGCCAACATCGAAAACACAAACAACAACAAATGTTGGCGAGGATGTGGAGAAAAGGGAACCCTCCTACACTGCTGGTGGGACTGCAAATTAGTTAACCATTGTGGAAAGCAGTATGGAGGTTCCTCAAAAAACTCAAAATAGAAATACCATTTGACCCAGGAATTCCACTCCTAGGAATTTACCCTAAGAATGCAGCAGCCCAGTTTGAAAAAGACATATGCACCCCTATGTTTATCGCAGCACTATTTACAATAGCCAAGAAATGGAAGCAACCTAAGTGTCCATCAGTAGATGAATGGATAAAGAAGATGTGGTACATATACACAATGGAATATTATTCAGCCATAAGAAGAAAGCAAATCCTACCATTTGTAACAACATGGATGGAGCTAGAGGGTATTATGTTCAGTGAAATAAGCCAAGCGGAAAAAGACAAATATCAAATGATCTCACTCATATGGGGAGTATAAGAACAAAGAAAAAAACTGAAGGAACAAAACAGCAGCAAACTTACAGAACCCAAGAACGGACTAATAGTTACGAAAGGGAAAGGAACTGAGGAGAATGGGTGGGAAGGGACGGACAAGGGGGAAAAGGGGCATTACGATTAGCAGACGTAATGTTGGGGGGGCGCGGGGAGGGCTGTACAGCTCAGAGTAGACAATTAATGATTCTATAGCATCTCAATACACTGATGGACAGTGACTGTAATAGGGTTGGCGGGGGACCTGTAGAAACGGGTAGTTTAATAACCATAATATTGCACATGTAACTGTAGATTAATAATACCAAAATAAATTATGTATAAAAAAAAAGTCAGTGTCATATTCTAGAATGGGGACATTTTACTAGTTATCCACAATGCAGATCCTAGTTCGGAAAACAAACAAACCAACCTCAGAGTTATTTGGAAAAACCTCATTTAGGACTGGGTATTAAATGATATAATTAGTGTTCATTTTCTTAGGTGCAATAATGGTATTATTTAAGATAATCCTTTTAGAGAACACACACTGAGTACTTATGAGTAATATATTATGATGTCTGCAACCTACTTTTAAATGATTCAGAAAAAATGGATTAAAATAAATATGGCAAAAAAAAACAAATGTTGAATTTTGGTGTTATGTTTGAAAATTTTAATAATAAAAAGTTGAAATAAAATGACAGCTGAAGATAATCTTTCTATGAAAGAATTATCTTTTTACTGTTTGTGTATGAGGCTTTGATTTTTTTAATTGTAATAGAATTTTACAAAACCATGGCAAGAAAATAC
This sequence comes from Smutsia gigantea, assembly GCA_032199065.1. Taxonomy (NCBI): domain Eukaryota; kingdom Metazoa; phylum Chordata; class Mammalia; order Pholidota; family Manidae; genus Smutsia; species Smutsia gigantea. The sequence continues at coordinate 91,403 of JAVSCE010005439.1, read as the reverse complement.
ATAATTAAAATGTCTAGAATGTGAATATAATTAAAAATCTAATTAAAGAGACTATATATTTATTGGATTGGGGTATCCCAATTAATATTACATATTCTTTAAAGGACTTGCAACTAATTGAGATTGAAAGTTGGAATTTAGATATTGGAGTTTCAGAGAGGGTTCAAAGTTTGGGCCCTCACGAGGAAGGGAGAGGGAGTGAAATCGAGATGGTGCTCATCTTTGATTCTTGGGGCCAAGTACCCTGGGATGCCAGTGAGTGAAGAAGCAGGGAGCCTCTAAATGCAAATATCAGCCTTGATAATCAATAGCACTTCTTCAGACAAGCCAACAAATGAGAGATAAGGACTGAGGGGTGGAAAATTTCCCCTTCCTCCCTTCTGGGTTCTTTGGCTGGTCTAATAATTAAATTGACATATGGCAGATTAACAGGAGAAAAAATTTAATTACATACATATGGGAACCTTACAAAGACAATGAGATTCAGAGGCAATTGAGGATCCCCTTCAAGATCAAAGGAGGATAAGACTTCCACAAACCAGGGCCGTAGAGATAATAAGGAGGCACATTTCCCTGACATTACTGTGGGTTGCTATCAATTCTAGAAAAAGAACACTTCCTCAGATAACAAAGTACTTGTCTCACAGAGGGAGTAAGAAGTAGAGAGGACACCAGTTAGCCAGAAGTAGGCTCTGGGAGAAAACAAGTGTTCAACTAGGAAGATAGCATTTCCAACTGGAAGCTGCCCGAAGTTTCTGAATAAATGGGTGTAGCAACCAAAGAGTCATTAATCTCAAGTATACTTTAGCCACTTGAGGATAAAATATTGTGCTCTGTAAATTCACAATTTTTGTCTCTCAGTTTCTCAGTACAATTCCTTTAGTTAATTTCAGTGTTTCAAACTGGAATTTCATACTCAACTTTTCAAATTGTCTGTGTTTCAAACTGGAACTTGGAAGTGGGGGGCTGGTGAGAAAAATGACGCGGGGAGGAAGGAGTAGTTTTACTACAGAAATAGAGCTTAACTATGGAATCAGAGCCCCCTGCTAGGAATCTGGCATTGAGGAAAGATAATGTAACAAGGGTAGCTCATGAGAGCAACCTCGAGGGGGCGGTAGAATCTAAGAAAACTCCGGCTGGCTAAACTGTCATTCGACCATTTCCTCTTCCATCTAGAATCAACATTCTGCTACCATACTCAGTGTTACAATGATAAACTGATGCAGAACGGTTACAGGTGGAAGGAGGGAGAAAATAAAAGAATTCTAAATTGGGAAAGAAAGTGGTAGAAGGAGTTACCTATCAACAAGCTCATATCTTCCCTGGATGTCCAGAAAGGAAACCAGCTCTGAGAACATGGAGATAGAAATAGAAATAATGCTTTCCCCGTGATTATCTTTAAAAGTTTCATTTGAATCCTTGGACTGGGATGGAAGGAGAAAGAGGCGCCCAGAAGCATGCAGAAATGACACAACTCTCAAATATGATCAAACCTATCATAAGGCTTATGATTCTAGGGATTGGATTGTTCCAGGAAAATTTAAGCTTTCACCAAGTGTTACCATAATTTTACCTTTGACATGTAATGATGGCTTAGGAGAACTGTCAGCGTTATAAATTACCTTGCCTCGTAATAAAACAAAAAAAGATGGTGGGGTGGATATTCTTATTTCTTCCTTTTGTTAAACACGTTCCTGAATTATTGCTTAATATTTGGACTGCAAAGACCCTGGGTGGCATTCCTGGAGAGAAAGTCTTGAAGTTTGCAAAAACTACTTAAAAATGACTGGTGACTGTAACCATCTTTCAGGCATGTTAACCTAATTGATGTTCTCAGCTATCAAATCTGAAAACGAAGACACCTCTGCTTGTATTTTGGGGTGGCAGGGTGACTTGTGCCCTGACTTGTGCCCTGAAGGCTAGCACTTCACGACCAACAAGCATTCTACACCTCAGAGGGCCTCCCTCGTCACACCCATGAAAGAATCTCTTCTCCTTTTCCCTCTTCTCTCTGTCTGTCCTCCTTCCCTTTTCCTCTTACCAATGAAAATCTCACCTTGTCATTCACTGGAACGAAGTAGCTGTTCAGGGTGACAATGCGAAAGTGCACTGCAAGGGGACAGGTGTCATCAGTGAAGGAGAGCCGTCCCTTTCTTTCCTCCCCCTTTCAACTTCCCCACACATACTTCTGAGTCAGCAAAACCCTGTTAGGTTTTTCCTTTTTCTTAAAAAAAAAACAAAAAAACACTAATCTGAAAGATAGACAAAGCCCCAAAGTGATTTCTTTTCACAGATCCTGACATTCAAACATCAAAACAGAAGGCCCTGCTAAGGCAGAAGGGAAACATAGTACAAGTAACAGGGGCTCCAGCCAAATGCCCTGGGTGCTTTCTAACACACAAGCTGCCTGCTGCAAGGCCCAGCAACCCAATTACACTTGCCAAGTTCCATTCCAGGAGAAACGTGTACTTTTAAGATACACTCACACAGTAGCAACTGCACCCACAGCTCTTCTGCTTACGTAACACAGCATGCATTCAACACCCCTATGCTCCTTCCATCCAGACCTGCCTCTTCTGCATGCCTTGTTACACAGGCCTACCACCAAACCAAAAGCCCCTCTCCAAACATGCAGCTGTTTCCCCAGCCTTTTGTCTAATCCCATCCATGTACCTCTTACCTTGCTGCTCTGGGTTGTAGACAGGTTTGTCAGTTTGTATAAAGATGCCATTACTCTGCCTCTTGATTAGAACCTTTTTCTTCTCCTCAAAGTTAATATTATTTCCAGTTCCTGACACCCGGATGGTAGCCACTTCTTCTGTGCCACCCACAGGAGGTGGTACCTGGCAAGAAAGGGGAGTTCTGGGGAGAAGTGGAGATTGGGGGAACAGAATCAACTGGTCTCAACCCAAGAGTGGGAGAGAAAATGGGAAGAACTGAGTTAGATGGGGTAGCAAGTCTAGGAGCCATAAAACAAGTTCCCAGAAAAAAGGAAACAATAACCAGAGGTTCAGGGCCAGGAGCTAAAAGAAGAAATTCAAAGCCAAGGAAACTGTGGATGAGATATGACCAGGGATTGAAGTTTAGGGGAGAGAGATTTAAAGGCTGGAGCAGAAGTAAAATAACAGAAAGCAAAGTTAGGTTGCAGTGAGCATCTAGGGGTAGAGTAGGGAAGTAAGAGGTTCAAGTTGGGGTGAGTCTGTACTTACCAAAAAGGAGATGCAGTGTAAGTGCCTCTTCTTCCATCCATAGTGATCTAGCAACTTCTGGGTCTTGTCCTTGGTCTCCAGAGTAATAGAGAATTTTACATCACTGAATCCAGAGCTCAGATCCAAACAAACCTTCTGAGTAGAGGGGAAGTTGAGCTGGGCTGGTAATGTCACCAGGTAGTTTCTATTTAGGAAGCAGAAGGATTTCAGGGCAGTAATGATTTATCCATTGAGTGACAAATGAAGCCCTCTCCTAAGCACTCAGTGTATAGCACTGAATTAAACAAACTGAGCCCCTGCTTTTATGAACCTATTTTCTCTAAGGAAGAAGCAAGCAAGAAATAACTGAGTGTACAGCTTTAAACCTCCCATCAACAGGAGGCCATCATTTGAGAACATATGCCTAGGGTACCAGAGAAAATCAGTTCTATTACAGAGAGAACAAGGTATGAGGTAGACAGTCTACTATATTTTAATATTATCTTCTTTTAAAGCTTCTTCTTGGTGCCTCAGCTTTTCTCTCTGGGTAAAGGAGAAATGGAACCAAAGAAGGGAAAAAATTAAAAGGAAATTAAAATAAACCAAATATTATCTCTTCTCCCCTTTCTTCCCTTGAGGGCAAAGAAGCCACCTGCCCTTAATCAACTCTGATACCCAGCACTTACGGGAGTTTTTCTGCAATGGCTGGTGATAAGGCCAATATTCCTAGAAGGAGGTGAGCCCACATCTTTGTGGATGAGACAGTTACTCAGCATCAGGGGCCAGCAATCCTCTCCCTTGATATAGCATATATAATCCCCCCTAGTAGGGTGTGGGGCTTTGCGTGATGCTCCAGCCAATCACCAACTGGGGCCTCAGGCTAAGGTGGTAGACCAGGGCAGTTTCTGTTCACTTCTTCAGTTTGATTTCTCCTGGAAACATTCATACTGGTTCAGCTTGTCCATAATACCTGTTCTGAGGGAAAAACCCAGGCTGAGTGTTCATCGTGGTAACAGTTTCAGAACAAACTTTGGACTCCTCCCTTTTTTCCTGGTTTCATTCCAGATTCCCATTCCCGTTGAATCTTTTTTCTCTTTGTATTATTCTGTTAAGATGAATCTGGGAACACAGATATGGGGCAGTATATCTCTAATTGGTAATGAGGTATTATGTGCATATGGAAATAGGGACAGATACAGTCCCTGAGAAAATATAAATGGACAGCCTTTCTGAAGGCAATTGCACAATCTACATCAAAAGCCTTTCAGATTTGCATATTCTTTGCCCCAGCAACACCCATTCTGGAAAGGTTTCTTAATGGGCAAAGAGAGCATGCAGACATACAAAAATATATCCACACTGAGTTTCTTAACAATGTTCTTTTTAATGACAAGACTTGAAAGCCACCAAAGTGTAAATTAGTGAGGATTCTTTCTGGAGCAATGACCAACACAAATTAAACCAACTTAAGAAATAGTGTTTGGTAACTGGTGTGGATCAGACATGAAGAAAAAACTAAAGGAACCAGAGAAACTCCAAAGACTTTCTGGCCTGGACTTAGAGACTCAAAGCTGTCAGGACTCATTTCTCCCAATCATTTAGTCTTATTTACTTGTCTTATATCGTTCACAGGACTTCCTTGAGGAGGTGGGGAAGATGCCCCCCCTTCTAACCTCTCAAGTTCAGATAAGCCCTCTGTTGCCCAAATAATTACCCATTGATATGGAGATGAACACCTCTCCACCCCTGAGGAATACCTATTGATATGCAAATTAACTAAAGCCATACTTCTCTCCACCCGTGAACGCCTGTTGATATGCAGATGCACTATAGCCAGCCAAGATATTCTGGAAATATTACAATTTTACCCACAGCAGGTCAACTAAGTAGTCTGAAATCCAAGGAGGCTCATTATCTCCAGAGCAGAGATTGGATGTGTGAGCTTCTCATTAGGTCAGAGCATGGGAGGTATTTGGGCCATCAAGGAAGCAAGTAAGAACAGAGCTAAATTTTTAATGAGTTACTAAAGGTATAGTGTGGGCTAGAATAACTACAAAGAATCTCTGTGTGTCACAGAGGAAAGGGAAGCTTTTACTTCCTCATAGGCTCTTTCCCATGACTTCTACCAAGTGCACACAAGAAAGACTGGGTATAAGATGAGAGACTGAAAAAAGCCTCCCTTAGAGGACAGCATTGTCTTTCACTGCAGGAAAGGCCTCAGCTGCCCATACTCCTCTCAAAGGGCTTAAGCCCCTAGGGAGGAGCAGCAAATACTGTTGCCCATATTGTTGCACAGGTAAAGACCCATTGTTGTCAGGGAAAGGATAGAGACAGGGAAACCCTACCACAGAGGGGAGGAAAAGAAACAGTCCTCAGCCCAGAATTCTATACCAATACTTTCAGAGGACTCCTAAGACTGAAGAAGGCAGCAGGAAAATCTTTCCCACAGAAGACCTGCCACACATACACAGCAGAACTTGGCAGGGAGTAGAGGCAAGAATACAAAGAAAATCTCATCTTCCAAGGCCAAGGCATAGAAACCTACCTAAGACTGAAGACGAAGAGGACAACAGAGAACCACCCTGCCCACTCAACAGCACTGTAGCAAACCCCACAAGTGGCAGCAGTTTGCACTGGCAGAGGGGCAAGAACATGGAGAGAGACTACCTCTGTGGTGCCTACAAGGTGTATAGGAAAGTTGAGAGCTGAGGGTGGTGAGCAAACATTGAGAAAACCCTCCAGCATTCCTGACTCGGGTATCATAAGAGGAATTTTAAGCTTATGGTGAGCTGAAAGTAATCTTGGCCATAGCACAACCTTAATCCAGCTCATTTTTTACCCAGATTGACTTTATCCACCATGCTAAACTTCCTGAGAAGAGGTACGATCATTTCTGGGCACAAATACTGTTTACTTAAGTCCCTCCTGTTCTACACAAGATGTCTGGCATTCAATAAAAAATTATATGACTTGCCAAAAGAAGGAGGAGGATGAGGAGCGAACCCCCTATCAAAATAGAGCAATTGACAGACCAGATTCAGAGATAATCTAGATGTTAGAACTATCAAAGAGGAACTTTAAAATGGCTAGGAGTAATACATTAAAGGATCTAATGAAAAGGGTGGAAAACACCTGTGATATAATGAGTTAGAAGAAATATATATTTGGTCATTCATATGACCAAATATATATTTCCCAGGTATATTTCATTCACAATTCCTGAAAACACTGCAGAGTCTTAAAAGTGGAATGGGTGTTCTGTGATGTTAATGAGACACTTTTGGACAACCCCTCCCACCCAAGGGCAGGGGCTGGAGGTCGAATCAGCCAATGGCCAATAATTTAGTCACTCATGACTATGCAATGAAGCCCTCACAAAAACCCCTGAGAAGAGCTTATTGCTCTCTCTCTGCTCTGCTCGATTGGCTCCTGCTTCTTGGTTGCGGAGAGCTTCCATGGTTGGAGAGCCAGAATGCCTCCATGTACCACCGATCCAGGCCCCAAGCTCCACGAAGTTAGAAGCTCCTTTATTCAGGACCTTGCCCTGTGTATCTCTTCATCTGGCTGTTAACTTGTATCCTTTACTAAACTGGTAATCATAAGTGGTTTCCTGAGTTCTGTGAGCCACTCTAGCGAATTAATCGAACTAAGGGGGAGGTAGTGCGAACCTCCAATCTATAGTCAGTAGGTCAGAAGCACAGGGAACTGCCTGGGACTTGTAACCGGTACCTGGAGTTGGGGGAGGAGGGCAGTCTTACAGGACAGAGCCTTAACCTGGGGAACCTGGTGCTGTCTCTGGGCAGATAGCATCAGAATTGAGTTGAGTTCTCGAACACCCTGCTGGCGTTTGAGAATTGCTTGGTGTTAGTATGTAAGGGAAGACCCCCTCCCACACATTTACACACAGTGGAATTGGTCGGGTCTGGGAACCCGAATGGAGTTATGCTATTATTACTGCTGTGTATAATATTGTTATTGTTATACATGTACGTAGGGAAAAAATACACCATTGTATTTGGTGTTGGAGGAGAGGGAATAACAGTACCCATGAACCGATGGGGAATTTGAGGAGATAGAAATGATAAAGTAAAATAGAAATACTGAAAATAAAAAGAATATGATATCAGAGATGAGCAGCTTCTTCAGGCTCATAAGGAAACTTGACACAGCTGAAGAAATTACAAATATCTCCCTTAAAGATAGGTCAATAGAAATTACCCAAACTGAAACACAAAGACAAAAGAGTGGAAAAAATTGACATCATCAAAAAGACAAGAGATAACAAATGTCGGTGTAGATGTAAAAAAAAGGGAGCCTTTGTGCACTGTTCATGGGATTGTAAATTGGTGCTGCCACTACAGACAACAGTATAGAGGATCCTCAAAAAATTAAAAATAGAACTGCCATATAATCCAGCAATTGCACTTTTGGGAATATATCTAAAGGAAACAAAAAACAGTGACTCAGAAAGGCATCTGCACTTCTGTGTCCTTGGCAGCATTATTTACAATAGCCAAGATATGAAAACACCCTTTTTCCATCAATAAATGAAAGGATAAATAAATTGTGGTATGTATACATAATGGAATATTAGTCAGCCATAAAAACAAGGAAATGCTGCCATTTGCAACAACATGGATGGACCTTTAAGACATTATATGCTAAGTGAAATAAGTGAGACAAGAAAGACAAATGCTTTATGATCTCAGCTATATGTTGAATCTAAGAAACCTGAACTCACAGAAACAGAGTAGAATGATGCTTGGCAGGGGCTAGGGAGTGGCAAAATGGGGAGATGTTGGTTAAAGGGCACAAACTTTCAGTTATAAGATGAATATGTTCAGGGAATGTAATGTATAGCATAGTGACTATAGCTAACAACACTGTATTATATACTTGAAATTTGCTAAGACAGTTGATCTTAAATATTCTCACCACACACAAAATTGACTACAGCAATAGCCTTCTCACTATCTTGTCACTCTTTACTTCCATTCCTCTTATTCCCACCCATACTGTGAACCTCTTTAGAGTGAGAATCCCAGCTTACTGTCCTTCTTCCCCTAGCCTAGGTACTCAGTATGAATGCATAAATGATTATTCCACATCCCAACCATCTCTTCATTATCTCCAAATTTGTTCCCTCTGCTCCAGTTCTCCCAAACTCTTTCAATATTCCTTCCCTGCTTGGGGATTTTGTTTGGTATGATTTTATCATTAATTAATTATTAAAGATTATTGATTATCATTAAATAATTGTTCTTTCCTATAGCTAATTTCACATACTTCACATACAATGGGGAGAAGAATCCATTTTTTGTTTGGATTGATTTATTAATAAAGGAGACATGACAAAATGTTTGTTGAAACCCATTTTGCTGGGCTCCTGTTCCAGGGTTTTTGATTCCTTGGTTTGTGGTAAGGGCAGAGAATATGCATTTTGAACAAGTTCTTAGGGGATGCTGAGGCTTCTGGTCCAGGGGCCATGCCTTAAAAACTGCTGTTGTACTGATGGAACTCAGAGTAGTTAGTCAGAAATTCTTCCTGGAGTTTAGAGCAAAGTTCTGATGATAATGGTGCAGAATACAAACTCTCTTCTGCATGTCCCTCACTGATGTCCAAGAGAAAGAACATATGAAACTGTCTCCTCTCTCTCCTCATCATCTGTCTCTTGCAGTCTGTTTCTCCCAGGACTTCCCTGTGTTTATCATTAACAATTTTAGTTTGGTTTAGTTGTTTAACTACCTGGAATAAAATGAAAATAGTAACCATATAGGGTAGAAGAAATAAGATGCCAACACTAATGAGCTCTCTGTGGAATGAATCCAGATGAACTCTCCCTTAATGGGAAAGGAGAATTGCTCAGAAAATATGAGGGCTGCCTCTGTGTTTTATTATCTAAAATTTTCATTAACAGACCCACAGACCAGTGGAACAGAATAGAAAATCCAAACATTAACCCAAACATATACAGTCAATTAATATATGATAAAGGAGCCTTGGATATACAATGGGGAGATGACAGCCTCTTCAGCAGCTGGTATTGGCAAAACTGGAGAGCTACATGTAAGAGAATGAAACTGGACGACTGTCTAACCCCTTACACAAAAGTAAACTCAAAATGGATCAAAGACCTGACTGTAAGTCATGAAACCATAAAACTCTTAGAAAAAAACATAGGCAAAAATCTCTTGGACATAAACATGAGCGACTCCTTCATGAACATATCTCCCCGGGCAAGGGAAACAAAAGCAAAAATGAACAAGTGGGACTATACCAAGCTGAAAAGCTTCTGTACAGCAAAGGACACGATCAGTAGAACAAAAAGACATCCTACAGTATGGGAGAATATATTCATAAATGACATATCCGATAAGGGGTTGACATCCAAAATATATAAAGAATTCACGCACCTCAACAAACAAAAAGCAAATAATCCAATTAAAATAATTCCTCCATGCTTCCCTCATTCCCACCACAACACATACTATAGGCACACACATAAGTGCACCGTACCAAAGTTCTTTGTTAGGTAAGTGACACTTTGTGCTGCCTCTGGAGGCTCTGATTGATATGGACACAACGGAAAATGAGTATGTCCAATTTGGGCTTTAGTCTACATTATACAAATTGTTAAGTAAAGAAATAGTTTTATTCCAAATACATTCATAGTGTATACAGAAAGATTATGTGAAAATGAAAGCAATTCAAAAATATTAAACCCAGAATTTTGAGATATCATTAACTATATTCCATTTTCTTTCTATTAGTAATAATATTTGTCTTTAAATACATGGTTATACTAGCCCTTCCTTTTTTTATATATCTCCCTCTCAGCTCGCCATGACGGGTAGATGTCAGGTAGGTTTTTTTTTTTATCATTAATTTACAATTACATATGCAATATTACGATTATTAAACTACCCCTTCATCAGGTCCCCCCCACCAACCCCATTACAGTCACTGTCCATCAGCGTAGTGAGATGCTATAGAATCACTACTTGTCTTCTCTGAGTTGTACTGCCCTCCCCGTGCCCCCCCAACATTACATCTGCTAATCGTAATGCCCCTTTTTCCCTCTTATCCCTCCCTTCCCGCCCATTTTCCCCAGTCCCTTTCCCTTTGGTAACTATTAGTCCGTTCTTGGGTTCTGTGAGTCTGCTGCTGTTTTGTTCCTTCAGTATTTTTTCTTTGTTCTTATACTCCACATATGAGTGAAATCATTTGATACTTGTCTTTTTCGGCTTGGCTTATTTCACTGAGCATAATACACTCTAGCTCCATCCATGTTGTTGCAAATGGTAGGATTTGTTTTCTTCTTATGGCTGAATAATATTCCATTGTGTATATGTACCACATCTTCTTTATCCATTCATCTACCGATGGACACTTAGGTTGCTTCCATTTCTTGGCTATTGTAAATAGTGCTGCAATAAACATAGGGGTGCATCTGTCCTTTTCAAATTGGGCTGCTGCATTCTTAGGGTAAATTCCTAGGAGTGGAATTCCTGGGTCAAATGGTATTTCTATTTTGAGTTTTTTGAGGAACCTCCATACTGCTTTCCACAATGGTTGAACTAATTTGCAGTTCCACCAGCAGTGTAGGAGGGTTCCCTTTACTCCACATCCTCGCCAACATTTGTTGTTGTTTGTGTTTTGGATGGTGGCCATCCTCACTGGTGTGAGGTGATATCTCATTGTGGTTTTAATCTGCATTTCTCTGATGATTAGCGATGTGGAGCATCTTTTTATGTGCCTGTTGGCCATCTGAATTTCTTCTTTGGAGAAGTGTCTACTCATGTCCTCTGCCCATTTCTTAATTGGATTATTTGCTTTCTGTTTGTTAAGGTGCATGAGTTCTTTATATATTTTGGATGTCAACCCTTTATCAGATACGTTTTTTATGAATATATTCTCCCATACTGTAGGATGTCTTTTTGTTCTACTGATGGTGTCCTTTGCTGTACAGAAGCTTTTCAGCTTGATATAGTCCCACTTGTTCATTTTTGCTTTTGTTTCCCTTGCCCGGGGAGATATGTTCATGAAGAAGTTTCTCATGTTTATGTCCAAGAGATTTTTGCCTATGTTTTTTTCTAAGAGTTTTATGGTTTCATGACTTACATTCAAGTCTTTGATCCACCTTGAGTTTACCTTTGTGTATGGGGCTAGACAGTAGTCCAGTTTCATTCTCTTACATGTAGCTGTCCAGTTTTTCCAACACCAGCTGCTGAAGAGGCTGTCATCTCCCCATTGTATATCCAAGGCACTTTTATCAAATATTAATTGACTGTATATGTTTGGGTTAATGTTTGGATTTTCTATTCTGTTCCACTGGTCTGTGGGTCTGTTTTTGTGCCAATACCAAATTGTCTTGATTACTGTGGCTTTGTAGTAGAGCTTGAAGTCAGGGAGTGTAATTCCCCCTGTTTTATTCCTCCTTCTCAGGATTGCTTTGGCTATTCGGGGTCTTTTGTGGTTCCATATGAATTTTAGAATTATTTGTTCCAGTTCATTGAAGAAAGCTGTTGGTAGTTTGATAGGGATTGCATTGAATCTGTAGATTGCTTTAGGTAGTATAGCCATTTTGACAATATTTATTCTTCCTAGCCAAGAGCATGGGATGCATTTCCATTTGTTAGTGTCCTCTTTAATTTCTCTTAGGAGTGTCTTGTAGTTTTCAGAGTACAGGTCTTTCACTTCCTTCGTTAGGTTTATTCCTAGGTATTTTATTCTTTTTGATGCAATTGTGAATGGAATTGTTTTTCTGATTTCTCTTTCTGTTAGTTCATCATTAGTGTATAGGAAAGCAACAGATTTCTGTGTGTTAATTTTGTATCCTGCAACTTTGCTGAATTCAGATATTAGTTCTAGTAGTTTTGGAATGGAATCTTTAGGGTTTTTTATGTACAGTATCATGTCATCTGCAAATAGTGACAATTTGACTTCTTCTTTACCAATCTGGATGCCTTGTATGTCTTTGTTTTGTCTGATTGCTGTGGCTAGGACCTCCAGTACTATGTTGAATAACAGTGGAGAGAGTGGGCATCCTTGTCTTGTTCCCGATCTTAGATGAAAAGCTTTCAGCGTCTCGCCGTTAAGTATGATGTTAGCTGTGGGTTTGTCATATATAGCCTTTATGATGTTGAGGTACTTGCCCTCTATACCCATTTTGTTGAGAGTTTTAATCAGGAATGGATGCTGAATTTTGTCAAATGCTTTTTCAAGCATCTATGGAGATGATCATGTGGTTTTTGTTCTTCTTTTTGCTGATGTGGTGGATGATGTTGATGGATTTTCGAATGTTGTACCATCCTTGCATCCCTGGGATGAATCCCACTTGATCATGGTGTATGATCCTCTTGATGTATTTTTGAATTCGGTTTGCTAATATTTTGTTGAGTATTTTTGCATCTACGTTCATCAGGGATATTGGTCTGTAATTTTCTTTTTTGGTGAGGTCTTTGCCCGGTTTTGGTATTAGAGTGATGCTGGCTTCATAGAATGAGTTTGGAAGTATTCCCTCCTCTTCTATTTTTTGGAAAACTTTAAGGAGAATCGGTGTTATTTCTTCTCTATATGTCTGGTAGAATTCAGAGGTGAATCCATCAGGCCCAGGGGTTTTGTTCTTGGGTAGTTTTTTGATTACCAATTCGATTTCGTCACTGGTGATTGGTCTGTTTAGTTTTTCTGTTTCTTGCTTGGTCAGTCTTGGAAGGTTGTATTTTTCTAAGAAGTTGTCCATTTCTTCTATGTTTTCCAGCTTGTTAGCATATAGATTCTCATAATATTCTCTTATGATTCTTTGTATTTCTGTGGGGTCCGTCGTGATTTTTCCTTTCTCATTTCTGATTGTGTTTATGTGTGTAGATTCTCTTTTTCTCTTAATGAGTCTGGCTAGGGGTTTATCTATTTTGTTTATTTTTTCAAAGAACCAGCTCTTGGTTTATTGATTTTTTCTATTGTTTTATTCTTCTCAATTTTATTTATTTCTTCTCTAATCTTTATTATGTCCCTCCTTCTGGTGACTTTGGGCCTCATTTGTTCTTCTTTTTCCAATTTCAGTAATTGTGTCTTTAGACTATTCATTTGGGAATGTTCTTCCTTCTTTAAATAGGCCTGGATTGCAATATACTTTCCTCTTAGAACTGCCTTTGCTGCGTCCCACAGAAGTTGTGGCTTTGTGTTGTTGTTGTCATTAGTCTCCATATATTCTTTGATTTCTGTTTTGATTTGGTCGTTAACCCATTGATTAATTAGGAGAGTGTTGTTAAGTCTCCATGTATTTGTGAGCCTTTTTGATTTCTTTCTAAAATTTATTTCTAGTTTTATACCTTGGTGATCTGAGAAGTTGGTTGGTAGGATTTCAATATTTTTGAAATTACTGAGGTTCTTTTTGTGGCCTAGTATGTGGTCTATTCTGGAAAATGTTCCATGTGCACTTGAGAAGAATGTGTATCCTGTTGCTTTTGGGTGTAGAGTTCTGTAGATGTCTGTTAGGTCCATCTGTTCTAGTGTGTTGTTCAGTGCCTCTGTGTCTTTACTTATTTTCTGTCTGGTTGATCTGTCCTCTGGAGTGAGTGGTGTGTTGAAGTCTCCTAAGATGAATGCATTGCTGTCTATTTCCTCCTTTAATTCTGTTAGTATTTGTCTCACATATGCTGGCGCTCCTGTGTTGGGTGCATATATATTTATAATGGTTATATCTTCTTGTTGGACTGACCCCTTTATCATTATGTAATGTCCTTCTTTATCTTTTGCTACTTTCTTCGTTTTGAAGTCTATTTTGTCTGATACAAGTACTGCAACACCTGCTTTTTTCTCTTTGTTGTTTGCATGAAATATCTTTTTCCATCCCTTCACTTTTAGTCTGTGTATATCTTTGGATTTGAGGTGAGTTTCTTGTAGGCAGCATATAGATGGGTCTTGCTTTTTTATCCATTCTGTTACTCTGTGTCTTTTGATTGGTGCATTCAGTCCATTTACATTTAGGGTGATTATTGATAGATATGTACTTATTGCCATTGCTGGCTTTAGATTCGTGGTTACCAAAGGTTCAAGGGTTGCTTCTTTACTATCTAACAATCTAACTTAACTTTCTTGTTAAGTTATTGTAAACACAGTCTGATGTTTCTTTATTTCTCTCCCTTCTTATTCTTCCTCCTCCATTCTTTATATACTAGGTGTTTTATTCTTTGCCTTTAGTTAGTATTTGGATGGTCTGCTTTCTTTGCTATGATTTTATTTTCTCTGGTGACATCTTTTTAGCCTTAGGAGTGCTTCCATCTAGAGCAGTCCATTTAAGATATCCTGTAGTGGTGGTTTATGAGAGGCAAACTCTCTCAACTTTCGTTTGTCTGGAAATTGTTTAATCCCTCCATCATATTTAAATGATAATCGTGCTGGATACAATATTCTTGGTTCGAGGCCCTTCTGTTTCATAACGTTAAATATATCATGCCATTCTCTTCTGGCCTGTAAGGTTTCTGTTGAGAAGTCTGATGATAGTCTGATGGGTTTTCCTTTGTAGGTGATCTTTTTTCTCTCTCTAGCTGCCTTTAATACCCTGTCTTTATCTTTGATCTTTGCCATCTTAATTATTATGTGTCTTGGTGTTGTCTTCCTTGGGTCCCTTGTGTTGGGAGATCTATGAGCTTCGGTGGACTGCGAGACTACTTCCTTCCCCAGCGAGGGAAAGTTTTCAGCAATTATTTCTTCAAAGACACTTTCTATCCCTTTTTCTCTCTCTTCTTCCTCTGGTACTCCTATAATGCGAATATTGTTCCGTTTGGATTGGTCACACAGTTCTCTTAATATTCTTTCATTCCTAGAAATCCTTTTATCTCTCTCTGCCTCAGCTGCTCTGTACTCCTGTTCTCTGTTTTCTATTCCATTAACAGTCTCTCGCATCTCATCCATTCTGCTGTTAAGCCCGTCGATCGCTTGTCTGATTTCTGTATTGTCTTTCCTCAGTTCCCTCACTTCCTCCCTCAGCTCTTGCACATTTCTCTGTAGGTCCATCAGCATGGTTATGACTTTTATTCTGAATTCTTTTTCAGGGAGGCTGTGCATTTCCATCCCTTCAGACTCCCTCTCTGGGGTTGTCTGGTTGATTTTGGTCTGAACCATATTCCTCTGTCTTTTCATGGCTATATAATTGGTTACTGATAGTTGCCACGTATGTCAGCTGGGCTCTTTAAGACTTTAAAAAGAGGAGAAAAAAAAAGAAAAAAAGAAAAAAAGAAAGAAAAGAAAAAACAAAAACGAAACAAAACAAAAAAAACAAAAAAATGCCCACTAGACGTAGATTCTGTGGGAATGCTCTAGGTGGCGTTATTGCCCCACTATTCCACAGCTGTGACTGTGCCGCTCGGCAGGGCCCTTTATCGCTCTGGCAGGGGTGGGAACGAATAGGAGGCTGTTGATCTCAGTGAGAAGTGTTAAGTATGGCTACGCTTCCTCAGTCGCCAGCTAAGGCGTCTGAAACTCCCCAGGACTCCCAGCCTGCTGGGCTGAGTGTGCTGGGGCGATCCGGCTCCTCCGCTGGGCTCCTGTCTCTTTAAGACCGCTGAGGAAAGCGCGCACTTTTTTTTTCCTTCCCGGAGCCAGCTGCAAGCACCCTGGCGCGTTCCCCGCTCAGATCCTGCCCCTCTGTCGCTCCAATCTCCGCTGCACTGCGCAATGTGGGTCAGCGCTCCCCGCGCAGATCACCCGGGGCTGGCTACTTCGCGGGGTGCACTTCCACTCCCTCCCGGCTCTGAATCCTCTCCTCCCGCCGGTGCGCTGGGGTGGGGGAGGGCTCGGGTCCCGCCGGGTCGCGGCTCCGTATCTTACCCGCCTCTTGGGGTGCCGAGTCCTCTCGGGTGTAGCTGCACGCTGTGCGCTTTCCTGTGTATTCTCGTCTCTCTTTTAGGAATAGATGTATTTTCTGTGTTTTCTTAGATAAATATAGTGTTGGGAGGAGATTTCTGCCGCCCTGCTCACACCGCCATCTTCCCGGAAGTCTGTGTCAGGTAGCTTTTAACTGCTGATGGGGCCAGCCTTGCCTTTACAAACTTCTAATAACAAGCTATCTGAAAAAGAAACAATGCCATTTACAATAACATCAAAGCCAATAAAATACTTAGGAGTAAATTTAACTAAGGAGGTAAAAGCTATGTACACTGAACACTATAAGATATTATTAAAGGAAATTGATGAAGGCACAAATAAATAGAAAGATATCTTGTGTTCATGCATCAGAAGAATCCATATTGTCAAAATATCCATATTATCCAAAGGAATCTATAGGTTAATGTAATCCCCATCAAAAATCCAATGGTGTTTCTCACAGAAACAGACAAAAACAATCCTAAAATTCATATGGAACCACAAAGACACTGATAAGCCAAAGTAATCTTGAGAAAGAAAAACAAAGCTGGAGTCATCACATTTCCTGATTTCAAACTGTACTAAAAAGCTATCAAAACAGTATGATACTGGCATAAAAACAGACATACAGTCCAACGGACCAGAACTGAAAGCCAAGAAATAAACCCATGCATATATGGTCAACTAATGCTTAACAAGGGAGCCAAGAATACTCAACAGGAAAAAGATAATCTCTTCAAATCAGAAAAACTGGATATCCACATTCAAAAGAATTCTCAAAAAATTAACTCAAATGGAAGACCAGACAGCTCCTAAAGAAAACAGGGAAAAAGCTCCTTGATACCAGTCTTGGCAATGATTTTCTTTTATATGACACTCAAAGCACAAGCAACAAAAGCAAAAATAAGCAAGTACATCAAACTTAAAAGCTGCACAGCAAAAGAAATAATCAAAAAAATGAAAAGGCAACCTATGAAAAGAAACCATTTGCCTTCTCAACTGATAATGGGTTAACATTCAAAATATATAAGGAAACTTCCATGACTCAATAGCAAACAAACAAATAATCTGATTTTAAATGGGAAGAGGATCTGAATAGACATTTTTCCAAAGAAGACATACAAATGGCCAGCAGGTACATGAAAAGGTATTCAACAGCAAATCACTGGAGAAATGCAAATTAAAACTACAATGAGATATCACCTCACACCAGTTAGAATGGCTATTACAAAAAAGACAAGAGATAGAAGTGTTGGCAAGGATGTCGAGAAAAGGGAACCTTTGTGCACCTTTGGTGGGAATGTAAGTTGGTATAGCCACCATGGAAAACAGGATGGATTTTCCTCAAAAAATTAAAAATAGAACCACCATATGATCCAGCAATTCCATCTCTAGGTATGAAATAAAAGGAAATGAAATCACTGTCTTGAAGAGTCATCTGCATCCCTATGTTCATTGCAACATTATTCACAGTAGCCAAGACATGGAAACAATCTAAGTGTCCATTGATGCATTAATAGATAAGGAACATGTGCTACATACAATGGAGTACTATTCAGTCACAAAAAGAAGGAAATGCTGTCATTTGCAACATCATGGGTGATGATGTTGGAACTTGAAGACTTGAAGGCATTACGCTAAGTGAAATAAATCGGATGGAGACAGACAAATGCTGTATGATCTCATATGTGAAATCTAAAAAATATGAACTTATAGAAACAGGGTAGAATGCTCCAAGAGTAGGTGCTCACCAGGGGCTGGGAATGTGGTGGAAAATGGGGAGATGTTTGTTAGTCAAAGGGTACAAACTTTCAGTGAATAAATTCAGAGGATCTATGTACAATGATGACAATAGTTAGCAATGATGTATTGAACACTTGAAATGTGATAAGAGAGTAGATCTTAAATGTTCTTACCACACACAAAAGATGATAATTATGTGAGGTTGATGGATGTGGTAACTAATCATAATGTGGTAATCATTTCACAACATATGCACACATCAAATCATTATGTTGTACACCTTAAACAAACACAGTGTTATTTGCCAATTATATATCAATAAGCTGGTGGGAAAATGAAACTTCAAATATGCTTCATTAATTAAGTCTAATTTAGTCTAATACATTCTTATCAATTACAGTTACTGATCTAATAGTTATTTTGAATTAGAGTCAGGAAACCTGTCCATGTCTGCTCTCAATTTGAATCAAACTGCTTTTGAAATAAACTCCAGAGCATAAACTGTTTCTGAGGTCCCCAGGAATGTGGTTTACCCATAAAGCTGGCATGTGATAGAAATGGGATAGAATTTTGATTTGGGGAATTCTTGCCTCTGCTTTGTTCCACTGCTCTGTTTCTGCTTCCTCTATAAGGAGAATCAACCAGTAATACCAGCTCCTCTGAAGGAGGCTAACTGATCTTCCATTGGGATTTGTCAACTTCCCTTTACCACTCTGCCAGTCAAATTGGCCGATTTTTTCTTCTTTTCTGATCTATTTTTAAATCTATTTAATGTAGTTATAGGCCTGATGGGGGAGAATGTCCAGGTTTTAATAAACTCCAAAATTTAGACTGCATAAAACCATTTTGCTGGCATATCACACGGCACACACAGATAAAATAGTCATGTTAATTGTTATACTATATATGCATATGTACATATAGTTCTATATCTAATAGTTATTTCAGAAGATACTCATATAAATTCTCAAGTCATCTACACCAAAAAATGAGTGGTTATAAGCACTCATGAGTACAGCTAAGGAAAAAAAAAAAAGAATTTGTTCTGGAATGTTTGGAATTCTTGTTTATATTATCCCAGTTTTCCTGATCATTTTAAGATATATTTTATATTATGTCCCACACCATTCTACTCAGATGTTATTCTCTCATTTCCAGATTATTTCTACTTTTCACATATAGTCTTTGGTCTTCCATCTGCCAATATTTTCTTTGAATACTTTGCTCTCCAAAAAGCTACTATCTCACTTCATTTGGTTATCTCCCAGAAGATGCCTGGGTATTACCCCCTAGGAGATGAAAATCTCAGCAGGCCAGCTTTCTGCCCTCCTCATACCAGAAGGCCAGAAGAAAGGGGCCTGTTTCTGTCCTGCTCCAGGACTGCTGATTTGAGGCTCTGCTTCAGGAGAACAATCAAGTCATAATATTGGGGAAAAGAAGGGAGGAAACAGGTGAAGCAAGGGCCACTCCTTTCTTGCCTCTTTGTCTCCTCCACCCTTCTCTACAAGTTACCTCTCTCTTTATCAATTCCATTCTAGTAAACTGTACAATGTGTCAAAGTTCAAATAGGAATGAGTCAGGGCAAATGAGGTTGCCACCCAACCACACCCTAACTCAGACAGTAACTGAACCAACATTTAGTTTCCCAATAAGAAATGAAGAAAAGAAACAAAGTTCATATTCAAATGGGCAAAGGAGAATCACAGAGATCTCATGCTTATATATAAGTATTATATATACTTAGGGAGAAGCACTTTTTTTTCAGCAAACATTTATTGATCAATATTATGAGCTAAATTTATTGATTGATGTTATGGGCTGAATCTCAAAATTCATATGTTCAACTCCTAAGCCCCAGTACCTCAGAATGTGACTGTATTTGGAGATAAGTCCAGTCTGTCAACATACCCTGCCAGGTTACAGGACTGTAAACTTGCCAGGTTCCATCATTGTGTGAACAGATTATAACTCAATCACTCTCTCTCTCTCAAATACATATATTGATATAAAATGATATATATTTATTGATTATATATCAAATATTTATTGATTATATGTATATATATATATATATATATATATATATATATATATATTTCACCTTCAGTATGTTAAACACAACAAGGAATATATTTGAAGAGATTTTATTTGATTTTAAGGGGAATATTTCAAAATGGAATACACTCACATATGAAAAGTCCAATAACAAAAAAGAAACATAGTGAAGAAGTGCCCCTGAACAGCATATGACTTAATACTGAAAGTGTGCTACTAATGATAAATATTACTCATTTAGAAGACAGATCTGGGGCTGGGTTAGAGTTGTAAGGAAAAGTTCAATAGAGTACAGCATGTAACAGAAGTTTCAGGGAACATCTTTCGTCCAGGCTTTTCACTATGTTTTCATCCTTATTTTTTAACTTTATTCTTCCAAAAAAAAAAAAAGTCTTCCTTTTTGAAAGTCAGGACCTTCCACCCCAGTCCTAGCCATATCATTTTCTCTATGACATGCTTCCTTACCTATATTAAGCCATCCTTTCTGAATTTGATGGCACTAATCTAGGGGTGAGGAAGAGGAGAAGTAGAGGAACAGATGGAAGTGCTTCCTGCGAAGTATAAACTTTCTTCTGGAAAACAAGGCCATAAGGGATTGAAGGGAGAAAGGAACAACACTAGAAACTCAGCAATTCTGGGCACACAGTAAACATCTGAAACATTTTTGTTGATTCCTCACAGCAAGATATCTAGGTAAAATTATATTATACCATGAACCACTATTTTATTATTGTAGTTATGTAACATGTGAACCCCAGAGGACATGCTGTATCCTTAGCCCACTTAGAACAGTGTCTGGTTGTAGTAGGCATTTAATAAATATGAATGAATAAAAAAAGAAAAAAAGGCTAACTGGGGTGATTCCAGGAAAAAATATGCAGTAAGGACCTCTAAAATTTGTCCCTCCTTAAAATCAACAACAACAAAAAGGCCTGTCAAAAGTGGTCAGAATCAGCTTTAGAATTCTGGATATCAACCAAAGGTTTGCAACAATCCAGGGAACATTCAGTTAAGAAAAACAGCTGAATCCTGGTAAGAGCAGTGAGCTTTGTGGCATCTCAACTTACCTTAGCCCCATCCTGAACTCTCTAGTTCCACAGTAGCCTTGAAAGATAACATTTTTAATAATGGTGGTGAAGGTTAGCAGAAAGGCTCTCATTCCCAAAGAAATGTCATTTGATCTATCTGCTAGTGGTTCCCTATAAGACACTAGAAAGACTGTTTTATTCAATCAAACAAACGTGCCCAGTGCTAAACACCTCAGGGAGAAGAGCTTTTGTTGAATGTTTATCAACACACCTGCCTGAGATGAAGGCACAAACAATAGTCTAACCAAAAAGCTAAAAGGAAAAGCTGAGGAATAAGGAATCCTCACTGAAATACTCTGACATTGGAAAAGTCTATGGAATTAGCTCAGAAGTCACTGAAAACAAACAACTATAAAAACAGCAATAAGAGTAAACCCTGGGGAAGCAGAATAATCTGATTTCTAGAGATGCAACACTATATTATTTGAATATGTTCAATTTCCAACAAAAAATTATGAAAAAATAAAGTAGGGCCCTATCAAGGGGAAAAATAAACCAATAAATAGTCCATGAAGAAGGCCAGATGTTGTATGTACTAGACAAAGTCTTTAAATCAAGTATTTAAATATGTTCAAAGACCTCAAGGAAACCATGTCTAAAGAACTAAATAAAGTATGAGAACAATGTCTTACTAATAGAGACTATCAATAAAGATAGAGAATTTTAAATGTACCCAAACAGAAATTCTGGAGTTGAAAAGTAAAATAACAGAAATGAAAAATTCACTAGACAGGCTCGACAGCCAAGTTTGAGCAGGCAGTAAATAGAATCAGTGAGCATAATAGGTCAGTTGAGGTTATTCAGTCTGAGGAACAGAAAGAGAAAAGAATGAAAAATAAACAGCCTCAGAGACCTGTGAGACACCACCAAGAATACTAACATATTAATGGGAGTTGCAGAAGTAATGGAAAGAAAGGGACAGGAAAAAATATTTTAAGAAATAATGGCCCCAAATGTCCAGAATTTGATGAAAAACATTTATCTACACTTCCTAGAATCTCAAGGAAGTCCAAGTTGGATAAATTCAGAGAGATCCACACCTAGACATACTGCAATTAAACTATCAAAGACAAAGACAAAAACAAAGAAAAATCTTGAAAGCATCAAGAAAGAACAACTCATCATGAATATGAGATCTCCAATATTAACAGCTTATTACTCAGAAACCATGGATATCAAAAGGCAGGGGGATGATATAAACAAATGTCAAGCAAGAATTATGTATCTAGCAAAACTATCCTTCCAAAATGGAGAAATTAAGACATTCTCAGATAAACAAATCTGAAAGATTTCCCTAATAGCAGACGTACCTTACAAGAAACACTATAAGGAGTCCTTCAGGGTGAAATGAAAATGACCCTTGACAGAAACGTGATTCTTCATAAAAAAAAAAAATGAAGAGAACAAGTAAAAGTAACTAGATAAATATAAAATAGAGTATAAATATACTCTTTGTAATGCCTCTTTTCCTATCTGATTTAAAAGACAACTGAATAATGCAATAATTTCAATTCTAAGTTGTTGGACATATGTGTATAAAGATATAATTTCTGACAATAACAGCATGGCAGATGGCAGAGCTACAATGAAGAAAACGTTTTGTACACTCTTGAAATTAAAATTGGCATTAATCCAAACTATATTGTTAGCAATAAACATATTAATGGTAACCCCATGGGCAACCACTTAAAAAAAAAGGCCTAATTATAAATTTAGCATTGATCTATTGTCAAATGTCAATTATATATTTGCAAGAAACTTATCATGAACTTACTCTCTCCAGTAACTGAAAAGTTAGCAGTATAGACTATTCTTCAGAAATTTGTCCAGTAACTAGGCACCATAGGATTGTATCAAAATTCCAAGAGCAGTCCTCTAAAAGTGCCTTCCTATTCTGTCTCACTTTGTTATGATCTTTGGACAGATTTAGTAAAAATTTGATGAAGTGAAATTAAACATTAAGATGTTTAAAATCCAAGGAACATAACCAAGTTCCTAAAGGAGATACCTATCTACATCAATAACAAATTCTAGGGGGGCATGGGAAAAAAGATAGCAGAATAGGAAAACAAGGCAGAAACCTCCTCCCACACACACCAAGGAAGCAACTACAGGAAATAAAACTAACCCTAAAAATTACCTGAAGACTGCAGAACAGACCATCTACACCTGATGAAGAAGAGAAGACCACATAGAGAAGAGTAAGGTGGCAGAGCCATGAATGAGCAGGACCCAAGCTCTTCCCCAGCACAGAGTAGGTTGGAAGAGGAAAGGAGCAGGTAGTGGATAGGTGCTCAGAAACTGAACACTTGCTCCTGGAGATCTGTCTACATTGCAATGGGTTCTGGTGATTAGCAGGGCTGGACACCAGGGACAGTTGGAATACTCTGGAAGGCTGAAATGCCAAAAACTTGTGGAAGACAGGCATGCTCCTCTGGTCCCCACTGAGACCCAAAGCAGAAGTAGCAGTCTGGAAAATTTGCTAGCAATGGGAAGGTTGCCAGAGAGCCAAGGGTTGGACAGAGCACTCTTCACAGGAGAAAAAGCAGGTGGATGATACCCCTCCAGCCCTCCATCAGCCCAACATGTCAGACACTCACAGTAGACCCAAATGCTCCATTCCCCTTACTGGTGGCTCAGCCCCAAGGTCCTTCCCTGCATACCACCTGTGTGCCAGTCCACTTGGCTCAGCACCATCAGACATTGCTTTTGAGCAGACAGAAAGAGGCTTTCCTGGCCCTGTCTCAGCCCAATTAGAGAGGAACCTACAGGAACCAAACCCATAAACTCCTTCCTCCCTGCAGGTGGCCAAACTGAATGCTGTGTGCCTCACACTGCCTGCTTGCCTGCCTCAGAGCTGCACGATACCCCCACATACCCCATTAACCCAGCAGCCCTACCATTGCTGCAGGGAAAGCAAAAGGTGGCTTTGCCCACAATGATCCCAGCAGAAGCCATTGATCTGCTTATAAAGGGCCAGCTAAGGCAAACAAATGGCTGCAGTGGACTAAGATAAACCACTGCTGGCTGGCAGAAAGGCGACCGTGACCATTGTTCACTAACAGCAACTGAGGTTAAACCACAAAGGAGAACCAGGCACTAGATAGTAAAGGGTCTTCAGCTTCTGGGCACCATAGGATCCCTTTATAAAGCCATAACTCTCCAGACCAGGAAGCATAGCATATCCATCTAATACAAAAGAAGAAACACAGAAAGCCTGACAAAAAGAGGAGGCACAGGAATATGTTCCAAACAAAACTACAGGACAAGACACCACAAAAAAGGACAAATGAAATGGAGATCACCAATCTTGATAAAGGTTTCAAAGTAACACTCATACATATGCTCAATGATCTGCAGAAGAGTGTTGAATATCTCAGAGAAGACTTCAAAAAAGAAATACAAGAGCTGAAAAAGTTATTCAGAGCTGAAGAATACAATAATTGAAATAAAATACACAATGGAAGGAATGAATAGATTGCAGCAAGTAGAGGAGACACTCATTGAGATGGAAATTAGAGAACAGGAACACAAGGAAGTTGAGGAAAAGAGAAAAAATAGTACCTAGGAATGAAATATTGAGAGCTGTGTGACCAATCCAAATGAAATAATATTCTTATAATAGGTGTACCAGAAGGAGAAGAGAAAGACAAAGGGATAAAAAGTCTCTTTGAGGAAATAATTGTTGAAAATTTTGCAAATTTGGGGAAAGAAATAGACACTCAGGTCATGGAAGTACAGAGAGTCCCTAAAAAAGGAACCCCAGGAAGACAACACCAAGACATATAATAATTAAAATGACAAAGATTAAGGATATGAGAGAATATTGGAAGGAGGCAGAGAGAGAAAAAAGATTACTTATGAAGGAAACCCAATCAGGCTATGAGCAAACTTCTCAGCGGAAACTTTACAGGCAAGAAGGGAGTGGCATGAAATATTTAATGTATTGAAACAGAATGACTGTCAACCAAGAATCAGCTACCAGCAAGATTATTATTCCAATTAGAAAGCCAGACACATAAAAAGATGTTCCACATCACTAATCATCAGGGAAATGCAAATTAAAACCACAATAAGATATAACCTTACACAAGTTAGGATGGCCAACATCCAAAGGACAAGAAATAACAAACTGTGGCAAGGATATGGAGAAAAGGGAACCCTCTTACACTGTTGGTGGGAATGCAAATTAGTTTAACCATTGTGGAAAGCAATGTGGAGGTTCCTCAAAACACTAAAAAGAGAAATACCATTTGACCCAGGAATTCCACTCCTAGGAACTTACCTAAAGAAAACAAGATCCCTGATCAAAAAGACATATGAACCCGTATGTTTATCACAGGACTATTTACAATAGCCAAGATATGGAAGCAACCTGTGTCCATCAATAGATGAATGGATAAAGAATATGAGGTATATATACACAGTGGAATATTATTCAGCCATAAGAAGAAAACAAATTCTGTCATTTGCAACAACATAGATGGAGCTAGAGGGTATTATGTTCAATGAAATAAGCCAGGTGGAGAAAGACAAGTACCAAATGATTTCACTCATTTGTGGAATATAACAACAAAGCAAAACTGAGGGAACAAAACAGCAGCAGACTCACAGACTCCAAGAAGGGACTAGTGGTTACCAAAGGGAAGGGGCTGGGGAGGGTGGGAGGGGAGGAAGGGAGAAGAGGATTCTGGGGCATTATAATTAGCACTCACAATATAGCTAGGTCACAGGGAAGGTAGTACAGCATGGAGAAGACAAGTAAATGACTCTATATCATCTTACTACACTGATAAACAGTGACTGCCATGGGGTTGGGGGGGTACTTGATAATATGGGTGAATGTTGAAACCACAATGTTGCTTATGTGAAACCTTCATACAGTTGTATATCAATGATATCTTAATAAAAAAAATAACTTTAATACAAAAAAATTTGAAAACCAGAGTAAACAATTCCCAGACAAATGAAGGCTCAAGGAATTTCTAACCACTAAATGGGCATTACAGGATTTGTTAAAGGGACTGCTGTAAATAGAAATATTCCTAAGCCTATATAGTTTTATCAGTGAAAATAAATCCACAGCAAAGATAGTGGACCAATTACTTACCAAGCAAGTACAAAATTAAAACAAAAGAAAAGTAGTAAAACCAATTATTCAGAAAAATCAATGAAGGAATATACAAAAAAAAAATGCAGATTACAACATCCAATACATAAAGTGTGGAAGAGGAATAAGAAGAAAAAAGAAGTAATTTTACATTGTGCTTGAAATAGAGAAATCATAAAGTTAATATAGAGTATTTTATAGTTAGGAAGCTATCCTTGAACGTTATGGTAATCACAAACCTGAAGCCTAAATAGATACACCAAAAAAATTTAAAAACATAAATCCAATCACAACACTAAGGAAAATCATCAAATAAAAAGAGAAGAGTATTAAGTGAGGAAGACAGGAAGAGAGAAGAGCTATAAAAACAACCAGAAAATTATAAATTAATGAAATGATAATAAATACTTACAATAAATACAAATTTATACAATTTGTATATATTTATATTTTTTATATTTATATATATATAAATAAATGCAAAATTAATAAAATGACAATAAATACATACTTATTAACAATTACCTTAAATGTAAATGGGCTGAATGCATGAAGCAAAAGATAAAGAATGACAGAATGGATAAAGAAACAAGACTCATCTATATGCTGCCTATAAGAGACTAATTTCAGACCCAAAGATGTACACACTCTGAAAATGAAGGGATGAAAAAAGATATTTCATGAAATAATAGGGAGAAAAAAGCAGGAGCAGCACTACTTAGACAAAATGGATTTTAAAACAAAGAAATTGAGAACAGACAAGGAAGGACATTACACAATGATTAAAATGGTCAATCCAGGATGGGGTTAAAGATGGCAGCATGAGAGGTGAGACAGAAACCTCCTCCTAAAATGACATATAATATGAAAATATAACAAATACATAAAATCCCCAAAAAGCAACAGGAAACAATGCTGCAGCAGACTGTCTACACCTGGGGAAACCAGCAGACCTCAAAGAAAAGAGTAATGTACCAAAGTCCTGATCCGGAGGGACCCAAGCCCTTCCTCCACCCCAGCTCACTGGAGGGAGGAAGAGAAACGGATGAGTGGCATGATATATTTAATGCAATGAAGCAGAAAGCCTTGAACCAAGAATACTCTACCCGGTAAGATTATCATTTAAATTTGAAGGAGGGATTAAACCATTTCCAGATAAGCAAAAGCTGAGAGAATTTACCTCCCACAAACCATCCCTACAGTGTATTTTAAAGGGACTACAGTGTATATAGACGGAAGTGTTCCTAAGGCTAAATAGCTATCACTAGAAGAAATAAAACCATAGTAAAGAAAGTAGAACAATTAATTACTAAGCAGATGCAAAACCAAATCAACCACCCCCAAAGTCAGTCAAGGGATAGAGAAAGAGTACAGAATATGATATAAAAGATATATAATATATAAAAAATGGAGAAGGAAATAAAAAAAAACCTTTAGGTTGTGTTTGTAATAGTACACTAAGTGAGTTAAATTAGACAGTTAGATAGCAACAAAGTTACCCTTGAACCTTTGGTAATCATGAATCTAAAGCCTGCAATGGCAATAAGTACATACCTACCTATAATCACCCTAAATGTAGATGGTATGAATGCACCATTCAAAAGACATAGAGTCACTGAATGGATTAAAAAACAAGACCCAATTCTATGCTGCCTACAAGAGACTCACTTTAAACCCAAAAACATACACAGACTAAAAGTAAAGGGATGGAAAAAGACATTTCATGCAACTAATACAGATAAAAAAGCAGGAGTTGCAGTACTTGTATCAGACAAAATAGACTTTAAAACAAAGAAAGTCACAAGAGACAAGAAGGACATTACATAATGATAAAGGGGTCAATCCAACAAGAGGATATAACCATTATAAATATCTATGCACCCAACACAGGGTCACCTACATATGTGAAACAAACACTAACAGAATCAAAAGGGAAAATAGACTGCAATGCATTCATCTTAGGACACTTAAACACACCAGTCACACCAATAGACAGATCAACCAGACAGAAAATAAGTAAGCAAACAGGTACTGGACAATACATTAGATAAGATGGACTTAATAGATATCTACAGAACATTCCATCCAAGATCGGAAGGATACACATTCTTCTTAGATGTACATGGAATGTTCTCCAGAATAGCTCACACACTAGGCCACAAAAAAAGCCTCAATAAATTCAAAAAGATTGGAATAGTGTCAAGCAGCTTCTCAGACCACAATAGTATGAAACTAGAAATAAATTACACAAAGAAAACAAAAAAGCCTACAAACACATGGAGGTTAAACAACATGCTTCTAAATAATCAATGGATCAATGAAAAAATTAAAACAGGAATCAAGCTATACATAGAAACAAATGAAAACAAGTATCCAACAGCACAATATTTGTGAGATTCTGGAAAGGCCATTCTAAGAGGGCAGTACACAGCAATACAGGCTTACCTCAAGAACCAAGAACAATCCCAAATAAACAGTCTAAACTCACAATTAAACAAAGTAGAAAAAGAAGAACAAATAAAACCCAAAGTTAGGAGAAGGAGGGACATAATAAAGATCAGAGCAGAAATAAATAATGTAGAGAAGAACAGATCAATAGAAAAAGTTAACAAAACCAAGAGCTCATTCTTTGAGAAAAAAAAAATAGACACCTAGCCAAACTTACCAAGAAAAAAAGAGAGAGTATACAAATAAACAAAGCAGAAACAAAGAAGGCATAGTCACAAGAGATACCACAGAAATACAAAAAAATTATTAGAGTATACTATGAAAAAATACATGCAATTAATTGTACAACTTAGAAGGAATGGACAAATTCCTAGAAAAATACAACCTTCTAAGACTGACGCAGGTAAAAAACAAAATCTGAACACACCAATCACCAGCAATGAAATTGAATTGTCAATAAAAAACCTTCCACCAAACAGAATTCTAAGACCAGATGGCTTCACATTGAATTCTGCCAAACATTTAGAGCTACTTCCCACCTTTCCTAAAGTATTCGAAAAATTGGAAGAGGTGGGAATACTTCCAAACTCATTCTATGAGGCCAGCATCACTCTAATACCAAAATCAGACAAAGACACTACAGGAAAATTATAGACCAATATCTTTGATAAACAATGATTTGAAAATTCTCAACAAAATATTAGCAAACTGAATTTAAAAATGCATCAAAAGGATCATACATGAGGACCAAGTGGGATTCATTACAGGGATGCAAGGATGGTACAGTATTCAAAAATCAATCGATATCATGCACCATATCAACAAAAAGGACAAAAATCACATGATCATCTCAAAATGCTGAAAAAGGCCTTGGCAAAATTCAACATCCACTCATGATAAAAACTTTCAACAAAATGGGTATAGAGGGTACGTACCTCAACATAATAAAGGCCATGTACAACAAGTCCTTGGCTAATATCACATTCAATGCTGAAAAACTGAAAGCTTTTCCTCTAAGATCAGGAACAAGATAAGGATGTCCACTTTCACCACTCTTATTCAAGATAGTACTAGAGGTCTTACCCACAAAAATAAAACAACATAAAGAGATAAAATGCATTGATTGGTAAGAAAGAAGTTAAACTGTCACTGTTTGCAAATGACATAAAATTGTAGGTAAAAAACCCTAAAGAATCTACCAAAAAAACTACTAGAACTAATAACTGAATTCAGCAAAGATGCAGGATACAAAATTAACACACAGAAATCTGTTGCGTTCCTATACACCAACAATGAACTAGCAGAAATAGAAATCAGGAAAACAATTCCAATTATAGCTGTATCAAAAAGAATAAAATACCTAGAAATAAAACTAACCAATGAGGTGAAAGACCTGTACTCGGAAAACTACAAGACATGCATGAGAGAAATTAAAGAAGACACAATTAAATGGAAATCTATCCCATGCTCATGGATAGAAAGAATTAACACTGTCAAAACGGCCATCCTGCCCAAAGCAATGGACAGCTTCAATGCAATCCCTATCAAAATACCAACAGCATTTTTCAATGAACTAAAAAAAATAATCCTAAAATTCACTGGAACCACCAAAGACCCTGAATAGCTATAGCAATCTTGAGAAAGAACAAAGCTGGGTGAATTATGCTCCCTGACGTCAAGCTATACTACTAAACTACAGTAACAAAACAGTAAGATACTGGCTCAAGTACAGACCCATAGACCAATGGAACAGACAGAGAGCACAGATATAAACCCATGCATATATAGTCAACAAATATATGAAAAAGGAGCCATGGATATACAATGGGGAAAGACATCCTCTTCAGTAACTGGATTTGGGAAAACTGGACAGCTACATGCAAGAGAATGAAAGTGGATTACTGTTTAACTCCATACACAAAAGTAAGCTCAAAATGGATCAAAGACCTGAATGTAGGACATGAAACCATAAAATTCTTAGAAGAAAACATAGACAAAAAACTTGAACATAGGCATGAGAATTTTTTTCTTGACACATCTCCTCAGACAAGGGAAACAAAATCAAAACTGTACAAGTGGGACTACATCAAACTAAAAAGCTTCTGTACAGCAAAGGACACCATCAACAGAGAAAAAAGCCACCTACAGTATGGGAGAATATATTCATAAACAATTAATCCAACAAGGGTTAACATCCAAAATAGATAAAAAACGCATGTGACTCAACACCAAAAAAAAAAAACCTTTTTAATCTTTTTAAAAGATTAAAAAATGGGTGCAGGATCTGAACAGACATCTTCCAAAGAAGAAATACAAATGGCCAACAGGCACATGAAAAGATGCTCCACAATCAGGGAAATGCAAATCAAAACCACAATGAGATATCACCTCACACCAGTCAGAATGACCACTATCCGAAAGACAAGAAATAAAAAGTGTACAAGAAATAAAAAGAATTGGTGAGGATGTGGAGAAATGGGAACCCTCCTATGTTATTGATAGGAATGTAAATTTGTGCAGCCACTCTGGCAAGCAGTGTAAAAGTTCCTCAAAAAACTAAAGATAGAAATACAATTTGACCCAGTAATTCCACTTCTAGGAATTTATCTAAAGAAAATAAAACCCCTGATTCAAAAAGATACATGTATCCCTATGTTTATTGTCACATTATTTACAATAGCTAAGATATGGAAGCAAAGTGTCCATCGATTGATGAATGAATAAAGAGGCAGTACATATACACAATGGAATATTATCCAGCCATTACAAAAAGAAATCCTGCCATTTGCAACAACATGGATGGACATATAGGGTATCATGCTAAGTGAAATAGCCAGGTGAAGAAAGACATATAATTTCACTTATTTGTGAAATATAAACAAAACAAACAAAATAGCTGTAAACTCATAGACACTGAGAAGTGGCTGATGGTTACCATGAGGGAGGGGTTGGAGTAGGTGGGTGGGGAGAGTGAGGGGCATAAAAATTTTCAATCATAATATATAAATTGGTCATGGAGATGGTCATGTGGAGAATACAACCAATGATTCTGTAACATCTTCCTGCGATGACAGATAGTAACTGCACTAGTCAGGTGAGGATTTAATAATGTGGGTAACTGTTGAACCATTGTGTTGTATACTTGAAACCAATATAAGAATGTTTATCAACTATACTTCAATCCAAAGAAAAAATCAATTGTATATTCTCAGGAGTGAAAGGAAATGGATTGATGGTGAAATCCATTGTTATTTCAGTCTTCACCCAGTAGGTGGAATCAGAGTATAAGGGACCCAACCAAGAGAAGAAAGGCATTTGAAATGGAAAAAACAAATATTTGAAAAGGTAAGAGCAGAAATAGTCAGTTATATGAATACAGACATTAGGAATCATCCTCTCAGACAGATTAATATCTTTGAGCTAGGATATGAAAAGGAAGTATGGATTTTTTGTGAAAGATGTTTTACAAATTTAGCTAAAATGTCATTTGCCCAGATTGTTCAAACATGAACTTAATGGCAGGAAGATGACCTAAATGATTTATTCTGATTATTTTCACTGTACTATTTTAATTCAACCTGTTAATACATCTCCTTCATTTCTTATACCCCAATGCCAGTCTTTCAAATTTACTCACTGAAAAAGTGGCTGAAGGGATAACTAAGAATTTTTAAATGTCTCAGAAAAAACTTTCTGTGAATAGATTTTGGTTAGGTGTACTTGCTTCCCTGCAAGCTGAGGAGATTTTAGATTGGGCCACATTAACTGATGAGACAAGTAAAAAATACTAAACATCCTAGTGACTTTAAAAGAATAATAAGAGAATATTATAAACAATCTTATGACAAAAATTTACAACTTAGCTAAATGGAGAAATTTTTGAAACTACAAAGCTCTCTCAAGAAGAAACAGATAACTAGTCTCAATACATTAAACAAAGCAAATGTATAGTTAAAAACCTTCCCACAAAGAAAATTCTAGGCTCACAAAGATTCCCTGGTAAATTCTACAAATACTTAGGAAGAGAGCAATTTTACACAAACTTTGCCAGAAAATAAAGAGGGAATACTTGACAGTGCATATGAAATACTACTCAATAAAAAGAAACTATTGCTACATGCAAGGTGAGAGGG
Organism: Smutsia gigantea; assembly: GCA_032199065.1. Lineage (NCBI taxonomy): Eukaryota > Metazoa > Chordata > Mammalia > Pholidota > Manidae > Smutsia > Smutsia gigantea. The sequence continues at coordinate 58,771 of JAVSCE010005439.1, read as the reverse complement.
GACATCTTTGCCCTGGTTCTAGTCTTAGGAGGAAAGCTTATAGTTTCTTGCTATTAAGTATGATAGCTGCAAGGTTTTTTGTAGGTGTACTGTCAAATCGAGGAAGTTCCCCTCCAGTCCTAGTTCATTGAGAGGATTTTTTTTCTTTGTTTTGTTTTAATCAAGAACAGTTGTTGGATTTTGTCAAAAAACTTTTGTCATCTATTTATATAATCATATTCTTTTTCTTCTTTAGCCTGTTGATGTGACGGATTATATTGATTTTTGAATGTTGAACCAGCCTTGCTAGATGTCCTTATCTGGTCATGGGAGTTTCCTTCCATTCCTTTTACTCAATGTTTTATCATGGAAGGGTGTTTGATTTTGTCAAATGCTTTTTCTGCTGTGGTTTTGCTCTTTATTCTATTGATACAGCGTGTTCCATTGTTACACTGGTTTTTGGACAGTAAACCAACTTGACATTGCTGGGATAAATTTCACTTGGTAATCGTGTATAATCTTTTATATGTAATGCTGCATTCAGTTTGCTAGAATTTGTTGAGGCTTTTTGCATCTATATTCATATGGGATATTGGTCTGTAGTTTTCTTTGCGATGTCTGTCCATTTTTGGCATCAAGATAACATTGGCTTCATAGACTGAGTTAAGTAGTGACCCCTAGTTTTCTATTTTTTGGAAGAATTTGTGGTGAATTGGTGTTAATTCTTTACACATTTGGTAGCATTCATTCATCAGTGAAACCATCTGGGATGGTCTTTTCTTTGTGAGAAAATTTTTTTTATTACTAACTCAATGGCTTTATCTTTTATATATCTACTCAGATTTTCCCTATTACCTTGTCTGTTTTGGTAGTTTGTTTTTCTAGAAATTTGTCTATTCTAGGTTACCTAATTTGTTGACATATAACTGTTCTTAGTATTTCCTTATAATCTTTGTTATCCCTGTATAGTTAATAATAATGTCCCCTATTTGATTCATGATTTCAGTAATTTTATTTTTTTGGTCAGTCTATCTGATCATCTATCAATTTTGTTGGTCATCTTAAAGAACTAACATTGTCTTTTTTTTTAAATATTTTTGATTGTTTTTCTATTCTGTATTTCATTAATTTCAATTCTAATATTATTTCCCTCCATTTGTTTTGGGTTTAGTTTTCTCTTATCTTTTTAGTTCTTAAGACTGAAGTTTAGGTTATTGATTTGAGTTCATTCTTCCTTTTTAATATAGATAGATACAGTATTAATTTTCCTCTGATCATTACTTTCATTTCATCCCCTAAGTTTTGGTGTATTGTGTCTTCATTTTCATTCCTCCAAATTGTTTTCCAGTTTCCTTGTGATTTCTTCTTTTACCTATTGGTTACTTAGTATATTGTTTAATTTCCACATAACTGAATTTCCCTAATTCCTAATTTTGTTTCTGATTCTTTTCCCTCTTTATGGTAATTAGAGAATATAAATGGTATGATTTCAACCCCTTTAAACTTACTGAGGCTTTTTTTATGGCCTAGCATATGTTCTATTATGGAAAATTTTTTGTATGCACTAGAGAAGAATATGTACTTTGCTGGTGTTGAGTGTTGACATATTCCATAGATATATGTTAGGTGTGACTGGTTTAGAGTGTTGTTCAGGTCTTGTATTTCCTTGTAGATCTTCTGTCTAGTTGTTCTATCCATTACTGAAAGTGGGGTATTAAAATCTGCAACTATTATTGTTGAATTTTCTATTTCTTCCAATTTTGTCCGTTTTCTGCTTGCTCTTTGGGCCTCTGTCATTAGGTACATATATGTTTATAATTATTTCTTCCTGATAGATTGACCTTTTGTCATGTCCTTTCTTTTGTTTCTAGTAAGAATATTTGTCTTTAAAGTTAATATTAGTATAGTAACTCTAGTTCTCTTTTGGTTATTAATTCATGGCATATCCTTTTCCATCATTTTGCTCTGAATCTACTTTTACTTTGAATCTAAAATGACAACACATCACTGAATCATATTTTTTCTTATAGCCATATGCCAATCTCTGCCTTTTGAGAATTTAATCTATTTACATTTAATGTAATAAAGGATAAGGTAGGATTTATGCCTGCCATTGTCATTTGTATACTTTTTTATTCCTCTATTTGTACATTACTGCATTATTTTCTGTTAAATATTTCTACTGTACCATCCTAATTTCCTGTTGTTTCCTTACTATATATTTTAAAATTATTTTCCTAGAGGTTGCTCTGTGGATTATCATTAACACTTTAATTGACAGCAACTAACTTGGATTAATGCAAATTTATTTTCAATAGTTTGCAAAACTTTGCTCTTATATAGGTACCTTCAGTCCCCCAGCTTCACTCTTATATCAGCCCCATCTTTATGCTTTATAATATCAATTGATATATCTTCAAGTTGGCTAATCCTACCTGCTCAAAGCTCCTTTAGTGCTTTTTCATTTCAGATGTATTTTCCAACTCCATAATTTCTATTTGGATCCTTTTAATAACTGTTTCCTGCTTATTGATACTAAGTTTGATGAGACATTGTTCTCAAACTTTACTTTTGTTGACTAGATATTGCTTTCTCTTAGTTCTTTGAACATTTTAAATAGCTGATTTTAAGTCTTTGTCTAGTAAATCTACATCTACTCTTCCTCCGCTACAGTTTCTATCAAATACTTTTTTCTTATGGATCATACTTTCTTTGCATCTGTCCTAATTTTTTGTTGGAAATGGGGCATTTCAAATAATATAACTTAGCAACTCTGGAAATCAGAACCTCTTCCTTCCCAGGATGGTTGCTGTATTTTTTCAGTGACTCTTCTGAACTGATTCTGTAAAGTCTGTATTCTTTTTCAGTACACGCACTGACATCCCTACTCAGCTCAGTGGTCAGTAAATAACTGGAGATTTCCTTCTGAAACCAATAAATCCCCATCTTTGCTGAGGGGCTCTGTGTGCACGTTGGGGCTTATTCAACATTTAGCTGTCAGTTTTCTACTCTATCTTAACTTTCATTTCCTGCTTGTATATATTCTCAGTCAAAGCTGGGGGCTTAGAGCTTCCTTGGGTCTTCCCTATGCATGTGCATAGCTCATGCACATGGCCTCCTAGATCCCAGGAACGTTGGGAGTTTTCAAAGCCCATATTATCATTTCATTCCTCAGCCTTTTCTAAGATTTTTGGTTAATCTACTGCTTGCCCTAACTGGGATTGGGGCCTGTTTTTAAGTTTTGCAGGTATGACTGAGCAGCCTTTAAACTTGGGTAATTTTTTCCCCTACTGTTTAGGCAGTATGCTTCTGAGTTCTTTACCTTTTGTCTCATGATACACTTGGTTTTTCCCTTCTGGCTGGTGGAAATACAAACTATTCCAGGCTTTTGTGAGCCCCAGGAACTGTTCCCATTAATGATTTCAGGTTTCAGGTGGTCCTTTGCATGTCCTTGGGTAGTTTTTCTACATGTATGTGCTGATCACTACTCATCCAAAAACTCAGGGAGAGAGAGCCTCTAAGGACCTTTGTATTTTGTGTGCAGCTCTTTCCTATTTGATACTCCACTCTGGGAATTCTAGCTGTGCTGGTAATCTAATTTTCAACATAATTTCTTCGACTCAACAAGACTTGTAACTAGCCTCCTTTCTCTGTAATGTGATCCAGAAACTCTGCAGGTAGTAAGTTGAGGCAATCACAAGGGCTTGCCTTAGTTGTTTTCCATTTCTAAGAGACAACTGCCTTGTGCTAACTGATGTCCAGTATTTGAGAAACATGTATTATGTCCTGCAGTTGTTTCAGATGGCAGGGTAAATTTAGTTCGTTATTGCATCTTGGCCAGAAGCAGAAGTCCTCTTGTCTGTATTATTGCAGTGGTCTCCATTTCTACCTGTGCCTGACCAGAGTCTCTTACCAACAATGTATCTTAAATTATCCTTTTAAAAATGTAAGATCATATTTCTTTTCTGCTCAAAACTATCCAATGCCTCTCAATTTCTCCCAGAATAAAACAATGTCTCTACAGGTATCACAAGGTCCTGTTTAACCTGGCCTTTCATTACCTCTCTAACCTAAGACTGCTCTTTCTGCTCCATCCATACTGGTCTCATTGTTGTTCCTCAAACATTAGGCTTATTTCCAGCTTAATCACATTTGTGGTTTACTACCTGTTTCCCCTCTACTAAAAGTAAACAATGGCAAGTCTTTTTGTTTTAACCTGAGCATCTAAAATAGTGCAAAGCACATAGTAGACCCTTTAAATACTTGTTGAATGAAAGTCTGAGCTCAATCATAGGACATTAGGAAGGTTAGAAAATCAGGCACTAAACCATGAGACAAAACAAATCCAATTACCAAAAACGGAGTATAATATCAGAGTCTTGCCAATAACAAAGGTCATTTGATGCTAACTCTTATTACTGGACAAGCGACTGTTTTACCAAAAACCAAAACTTAACCTAGAAATTGGGCTGACATGAAATAAAATGACTCAAACTATGGGAAGCAAGACCTGATATTAAGCCCAGCCTGAAATGCCTCAAAAAGATTATTTCAAAGAGCAAACATGTCTTACAGCAGAACTTCAGGAAGAGTTAGGATATGTACTTGGAAAATATTATTCCTACTAAAATTCATTGAAGACTTGCTCTATACTATAATTTTTAAAAAACCAATTTGTCAAAGATGTTTAATCATGATGAAGATGTGGTGAAAAGGACACCATATATATAAACTAGTGGTAGAACTGTGATGCAAACTTTTTTTAAGAAACTGTGAAAACACATTAAAATTAGCCTTTTAACCATTTTTAAGTGTACAGTGGTATTAACTAAATTCACATTATTGTGCAACCATCACTACCAACCATCTCCAGAAGTGTTTCAAGACTGCCCTTTTTTTTTAAGTGCAGGAATACTTATTTTCTGTATTTGTGTCTATAACCTATTACAATTGGTGAACTAAAAAGAAACTACTTCAATATCCTGAAGAGATCAGTTATACAGTATAGGTAAATGCAGGATAAAGCACAAATGAATACCAAAGAGCCTTCTAATTCCTGAAGTGTACATTCAATCGTTTTACCTTTGAAATAGAGGTTTATAGCTCTAAGAAAAACATATGTCATTGACTTAATCCTCTTTCAGAATGTCAGGTTTCATCTTTCAAATATGTATCTTACTAGGAAGAATACCGGGCAGTTCATCCATTCTTTTACTCTGATAGCTGCCAATACCAGTTCTCCTGGCATTGATGGGGTGGAATCCCATGTATTTGGCCATTTCACTTTGAATCTGGCAGCTATTTGTGTGGGCTGAGGCTTCTGTCTGCGGAAGAGCAGCATGTAGAAGCTCTGAAATATGCTCTTGCTTTTAGGACTAATAGTAGTTATCTTGATGCTCTCATTTAGCCAGAAAATTATTAAAGACACAGGGCATTTATGACCTGTGATCCTTTGAGTGGCTACAAATTGCCAAGTTCAGTTTCTCATAATTCACATCCCAACCACATTTAGAAACTCTTCCTCTTTGGTTTTCAGACTCTGCTCCTGTGGATTCTTTCTCATTCCTCTTCCTTCTCCCCAACCCTCTTCTTCCTCATAAACTTATCTGTTGTTACTCTTTTCTGACCTGGCCTTTAACAGTGAACACAAATACATTTTAATTCCTAAATATTTGTATGTCACCACTTTGGAAAGCTTATCCTTCCTTCCAGGTTTAACTACATCCTATATATAACTGACATTTAATATAGATTTAAGCTGGAAGGGACATCAGAATCATCCTAGTCTAATTCCTTCTTTTTCTAGGTGACGGAATTGAAGCACCCCAAAACTGAGTGATTTCTCTAGGATTTCAGTTAGTGGCTGAACCAACACTTTCAATCCTCTTATTCAACCCCATTACACAATGCTACAGCACTAAGTCATTCAGTATACTAGACCCCTATGCCTGTAAATCTATAAGCCATGTCCAGTATGTTATCCCAGCTCCAGACAAGGCAGCTCAACTTTGCCAGTCTATATGCTATGAATATTTTTACGAAATATATTTACATATGTATGAATATAAAAATATCAAGTATATTTGATAACTACATATGAAATATATTTAAGCATTAAATATACTAAATATATTTAATAATATATTTGGTATAAACATTTTCACTAAAAAGGATACTTGTATTAGGTTCCTATTGCTAAATGTGGTTTGAAACAACACACATTTAATATCTTAGAGCTGTCAGGGGTTAGTTAGTAGTGAGGGCACAGGTCTGCTCAACAGGTTGCAATCTCATCTGATGCTCATGTTCCTCTTCCAAGTTCACTAGTTGTTGGTAGAATTCATTTCCTTGTGATTGAAGGACTGAAGGTTTTAAGTATTAGAAGTCACTTAATGTTCCTCACCATATGGCCCTCTCCTCTCCTCTCCATATGGCAATCTATTTCAAGGCCAAGAGGAGTCCGCTTCACATTTCTCTGTAAATTTCTCCAGTTTCCCAAGGTACTAGTATTTTTCACCATTAGTATATAGATTCTTCTCCCAAAGTTACTTCTCTAGCAATGCTTAATTTGCATTAAAATAATTTTCAACTAGTTATCCTAAGAACATCAAGTAAATTTTGTTTTCAGTCTTTTTGTATTAAAATTGTGACATGATTGCATGTCACAGGAACAATTTAAATGAAGAGGGAAAATTTATTGTAAGAATACTGGAATATTTTACCTAACTAAGCTGAGGAAATAAATTATGGAAAAAGCAAATAATAGGATTTTATGTAGTTGTTTAAAAATTTCAAAAATTGAGGTAGCCATACACCTACTTGTATGGCAAGATAGCCAAAAGATATATTGTGAAGTTATAGAACACTCTTTATATCATGATCCCACTAGGCTAAGAAAAAAAGAATGCTTATAAATGAATTTAGAACTTTTGGAAAGATATGCAAGAAAATATTAACAGTGATTTCCTCTATAAAGTAAGGTCAGGAGGGATGGGAGGATATCGTTGGATTTTACTTTCCAGTTTATTCACTTCTTGAGAACCGTCTGTTTGCCATGAGTAGTTTGTTTGCCTCCAACTTTGGATCCACCTCAGTATTCACACCAAGGCCACTCTCAAACCAAGGTTTACTCCTAGCCAATGAGTACACACAGAAGAAGAGCTAGGTCTCAGGTACTTAATACACAACCATTGATTTGTGATTTTTTTTCCTACCTTCATCAGGAAAGAGGGTCAGAAATAGTCTACATCCACATAGAATGGACAATATTTAATTTTGCTCCTGACCTGAAACCTATTAAACCTTGCACCTAGGACTATCAGTCATCTGGACATACCACAGCACATCACATAAATGCATTACACCAATGACATCTTGCTGACTGAACAAAATGAGCAAATGCTAGTTGCACACTGGAGATTTGCTGAGATATGATTCAGAGGGTGGGGTTAACTCTACATAGGTTTGGGGATCTGCCATTCAAGTCTTTAGGAGACCAAGTGTTAAAGAGGTATGGTGGTACATCCCCTAGAGTAGGAAATAACTTGCAACATTTGTACCACCTGCTACAAGGAAGTGAGCACAATACCTGTGGATCTCTCTAGATGCTACAGGCAACAACAGTCCACTCGGGAACACTATTCCACCCCATATACTGGGTGACATGAAAGGCTACTAGTTTGAAGAAAGACAGGGCTCTGCAGAAGATTCAGGATGCAATGCAAGATCCTGCAACTTGGGCCATGTACCCCAGGAGATCTACGTACTGCAGATATCAGTAGTGGGAAAAGATGCAATGTAGCCATTATGTCAGTGGCTCATGGAACTGGGAAGAGCTGCTCCCCAAACATGCAGAGAAGATCTGTGCAGCATAAGGAATGTGGTTGCCATAGAGGCCTGCCACTCACATCTTCAAGAAAACCTGATGTGAAGAAAAAAGCTAGAGGCATCACACTTTCTGGCTTCAAACTATATTGCAAAGCTATAGTAATCAAAACAATATGGTATCAGCATTAAAACAGATACCCAGCTCAATTAACAGAATAGAGAGCCTAGAAATAAACCCAAGCATATATGGTAAATTAATTTATGATAAGAAGGTAACAATATACACTGGGCAAAAGACAGTCTCTAATGGTGTGGGGAAAACTGGACAGCTATATGAAAAAGGCTGAAACTGAACCCCTACTTTAAATCACACATAAAAATCAATTCAGAATGGATTAAAGACTTGAACATAAAAGTTGGAACCATAAAACTCCTAGAAAACACAGGTTATATGTTCCTTGACATCAATTTTGGCAATTGTTTGTTTTTGGATTTAACAAAAGCAAAAATACATAAATTACATCAAACTAAAAAATTTTTGCCTAGAAAGTAAACCAACAAAATGAAAAGGCAATTTACATAATGGGAGAAATACTTGCAGATCATGTATCTGACAAGGGCTAATACTAAAAGCATATAAAGAACTCAAAAGCAAAAAGCAAAAAAAAAACTGATTAAAAAGTGGGCAGAGTAATTTAATACTCATTTTTACAAAGACAACAAACAAGTGGCCAACAGGTATGTGAAGAAGTGTTCAATACCATAACCATCAGGGAAATAAATCAAACCCCCAATGAGATTATGGCCTCACACCTATTGCATGGCTACCATCAGAAAAGACAAGATAAATGCTGACGAGGATCTGGAGAAAAGGGAACTCTGTGTACTGTTGGTGGGAATGTAAAATGGTGCAGCCACTATGGAAAACATTACAGTTTTCTCAAAAGATTAAAAACAGAACTACCATACAATCCAGCAATTCCACTTCTGAGTGTATCTAAAGGATATGAAGTCATTTTCTCAGAGATACCTGTACCCCTATGTTCACTGCAACATCACTTAAAATAGCCAAGATATATAAACAACCTAAGTATCCCTCAAGCAGTCAATGGATCAAGAAAATGAGGTATATAGATACAATGGAGTATTATTTAGCCATTAAAAAGAAATCTTGCCTTTTCAATATGGATGGACTTTGTGAGTATTATACTAAGTGAATTAAGTTAGAAAAAGACAAATACTGTATGTCTCACTTATTTGTATGTGGGAAAAAAAATTCACAGAAAAAGAGATCAGGTTTGTGGTTGCCAGAGGCAAAGGGGTTAGGAACAGATGATGTTCAAAAGCCACAAACATCCAGTTACAAGTAATTTCTGGGATGTAATGTAAAGCATGGTGAGTACAGTTAACAACATTCTACTGTATACTTGAAAGTTGCTAAGAAAGTAGATCTTAAAAAGTTCTTACCACAAGAAAAAGTTATAACCAGTGTTAAGTGATGGATGCTAGCCCAAAGTGACACTAGCCATGGGTACTTCAACAATAAACTTTTAAAATTACAATGATCAATACACAAACAGGGAAGATTATCTCTTCCATCTTCCTTGACTACCAAAGCATTCTTGGTTGACCTCAGAATTTCACTATATCCATTTTCCTACCATAGCCAATGACCTCAATCTCTACTGCTAACAAAGCCTCAGTTTAGAAAAGTGTAATTCATGGATCCCTGCCTAAGGTACACTCAATCCACCCAATTCCTCTACAATAAAAATAGCCTGTTTTGTACAACCTATGAGCTAATAATAGCTTTTACATTAAAAAAAAATTAAAACAAAAAGCAATAGAGATCATAGGCTAGGTGGCACAGCCTAATATATTTACTATTTGTCCTTTCACAGAGCACAGAATAGGCTTGCCAATCCCTGTTCCAGATCAGTATTTCTTAAAGGCACCAATGATGACAAAATTTAGGACCGTAGCTCTCAAACAATAAGTCATTTGAGGAGTCTATCAAAGCACAGATCCCTGGCAAGCCAAAAATTCAGGTCCAGAGCCCTAGAATTTATATTCTAAACAAATAGTCCAAGTTTATTATGATATAGGTGGTTCTAGGTCACTTTATCATTGTATCAGCTTAGACCATCAAGAGGATTTCTTACTGGACTGCTTTTATTGGACGGTAATTTACAATCACGTTATCGATCTATACTGTGGGATGCCTCAGCACCAGGAAATAGTGCTTTTCCTGTGCAATAAATTTGCCTCAATCTTTTGAAGGTTACTATGAATCTTCTCTTATTTCTGCTCTTTGCCAATTTTGTTCTGCCTCTAAGCAAAGGTACAGGATCTGACAATGCATTTGCATGATTTTAACCCTTGTTCCACCTTGTTTTTTTTTCTATTTTGACTTCATCCCAATCTTCTCCATTTGTTTCAGTCCATCTCTGTTAAGTCACCTCAAATAATCTCTGGGAAAATAAGTCGTATCTTAAATTATTCCTTACAGTAAATGGTAGGCATATTCATTACTTGTTTAATTCTCCTGACTTTAGAGGAAGAAAAAATATTTTTCTTATGAGCCAACAGGAAAAAAATCTGGAGAAAAAAATGAGATAAAAGTTTTTTTCTTGTATCAAATCCCTCCATTTCCCAATCAAGTGTGAAGATGATGAATAAACAGTCTAGATTAGAAGAAACACTCAACACTCACACACACACACACTCTCTCTCTCTCATACACACAATAATCCGACCACAAGATCTTGTGAAAGCTTAAATTAGAAAACCTGAAAGGAAATCAAGAAAGAAAAACTAATAGTTCTGAAATGAAAAGATTTAGTGGCTCTTGAATTAGGTATCGATAACCAAAGTTATAGAATTAGAGGACTTTATTATTCAACTATGTGCTAATAAGCACTTTATACATACTGTAGCATAGCTAATGTTTAAACATTAATCTAATGAAGTAATACATTACTATTTTTTATAAATATTCCCCTATGGCTTGAAAAGGGTGACTTGAAGATGTAACTGGTAACAGAATTAGAATTTATATTAATATCTGACTACAAGTCAATTCTTTGTCAAAATCAACAGAAAAAATTGAGGAAGAACATTTTTTATACATCGTCACACAAAATAAAACATAAAATTACTGAAACAAAATGCCTGAGCAAAAACTAAACGTAAATGCTCTTACTCTATTGTTATAGGCAACATTTTCAATAAATTATACAATGAGCAATAAATTTGGTTAAAGTTCAAGTTGGTCATCTTCTGTAGGCAGCCTCTGCACACGCATGTATGTATTAGATCCCCTAAAGTTCAAATACTAGGTCAGACATGGCCTCTAGTCCCAGTAAGATTAAAATGTAGTGAGCAATGCTGTGGTGTGTGTACCAGAGCCTTCTCAGAGTGAAACAGAAAAAAGGCTGCATTTCTTCAGAGACAAAAACATAGCAACACTTACTCAGCATGGACAGATCAAGTGTGATGAAAGGGGCAGAAGAAAATCTGTGTAATACATATTTTTAGTGCCTGTCTATGTGCCAAAAGGAGTAATCATTTCAGAATTTATTATAAAGAGATCAGTCTGTCAAGAACCAAAGGAGTTTCATCTTGCAAAAAAATAAAGCAAAGCAAAGCAAATACAGAGAATGACACGTGTGGAGCTAGACTTCAAGTCTAGATACATGGACTGAAGTGGTTCATATGATATGGAGTGGGTAGAAAGAGCTGCCAAAAGAACAAATCACACTCCATGCAATTTCATTTCCAGTTCTGGTGTTTTTATTTTAGAAAACACACTGAATCAAACAGGTTAGAGCTACTGTTTTCCTTGTTCTGGGTATTTCTATCCTCCATTTGAAAAAACAGAGTCAAATCTATCTTCAGCCATTCTGTGAATGAGGTAATAAGCAAAAAGGATCACTGGTTACTTCAAAAGAACCTAGGGGGGGAAAAACACATACAGCTCACTTAAATTACAGATTTAAACAGTCTTTATAATTAGGATGAGAAAAAGAAAAAAAAAATTAACTAATGTGACAGTAAAATACTACAAATTATCTAGATCAGAAAAAAAAAAAACCAACCACCTTCTTGTAATTACCACTCTTTACCTTGGTGATCTCAGCTGAAAAAGGTATGTTAAAGTATATTGATTCTTATTTGGAAGACACTTAATGTTCTTACCATTAAAAATTAAAAGTTTAACCTATGACTAACTAATGAGAGCAAATTTACTTCCCAAATTTATTTGACTCTTTTTCAGGAGAAACATTTCTAACTCCCTGGAATTTATTCTCTCATTTGGGTGAAGAATCGATAGCTCAATTCTTAAGTCAATAACAGTCTACTTTGTCAAGATTCTGCCGACACAACAGCCAACACTTTTTTCATTATCTCTGAGTTTTGTGATTTATTTCAGTTAGACATACAGGTAAGCATATTTTCCTAGTGATTAGTTCAAACTGCATTATAGAGATGATCCATATTTTACAAACATCAACCCAATTTTAGACACTGAAGTTCATATTAATTAAAAGACCACAATCATATAAAGATGGGTCATTAACACTACTCCTTAACAAGGAGAGAACTGGTTTTATTTAAGTCAGAAAACTGTATCAAGAGGAAAAAATTAAAACAAGAACATTTCTTGTACATCACATAAATCATAAAATGACTATGCCAAAATGCCTGAACAAAATTTAACTTAAATGCTAAAACTCTATTGTTCTTGGCTACATTTTCAGTACATTATACAATGAGCAATAAATTTTGGTTCAAATTAAGATTGAAGTTGGTCATCATTCAGTTTTAAAGCACTGACAGCACTGACATCTTTATATACTAACTGAAATTTGTAATTAAGACAAAACTGTTTTAAAAATTTTAGAAATTCTAACCACATTAACTGGGGCCATGTATTCTTATGCTCCATACTAGTAATACATAATGGTATTCAGGATTAGGATAAAAAAAATTTTAACACACAAAATTCAACATATATTTAGACAATAAAATAGGTTATTCTAGCTTCATGTTACTATTCATCCTACTATCCAAGTGTAAACCATCATCCCATTCAACTAACCAGTTCCCCCAAGACAGCCTAAAAATCTGCAGGGAAAAAAAAGAAATTGCAGAACAATATGAAGTTTTACCTTGTTATAGATAGATTCAATTACCGGAATAGCAATGGAAGGTAGGGAAGAGAGAATTAACAGTATTCTAGATCTAAAGAATCCATCCACTCCTGTTCTCCCTAGACCAGAAATTAGAAAAAACCTGGCGGCCTCTTTTCATCTTGTCTTAACAAGACACTTTTTCATTATCAAACCCTCTAAGTGATGTACTCTTTAATTCTACATGCCAGCCAACTAAAATGGCCACCCAGAGCTTGCCTTACCATTCTTTATTTGAACAGACTCTCCACCCTACATTAGATAACCATAAACACAAAGAGTGACAGCTTTCTTTGTAACATCACTGCCCTCACTGCAGAGCACGTTGTTCAGTGACCATAGCAGATTTTGAAAGATGCATGGTATATAATGCAAAGAGCACTATATTGGCAGTTAGGAGACTTGGATCCTAGTCTTGGCTTTGTAATCCTGGGCAAGTTACTAAGTTATCTGAACTTTAGTTTTCCTACCAGAAAATTCAAGTTTGTAGTATATGACCTCTAAGCGTTCTAGTTTCAAAATCCTAACTTCTATAGCAGGTCTTTGTAGGCTGCTAGCTCAATCTGTTATCACAGATATTAAAGGAGTCAGGACTCATTGTCTTTACATATTAATTTCCCCTCTGGATATCCTGTTTTCACCATCTATAAAACTTGAAAGCAATTATTTGTGTACTACTTTAAGAAAGCTAATAAGAATATTTCTAAAATGTTCACATGTATACTCTTGAATAAAGATTACATCAGTTACTTAAAACTTTCATCTGAAAGACTGAAAATTTATTCTCCACCCATTGTAAAGTAAGTCACAATATTGTTCTTAATATTTGAAAGTTGCTAAGAAAATAAATCTTAAAAGCCCTCATCACAAGAAAAACAAAATTGTAACTATGTATATTGATGGATCTTAACTAGACTTTGTGCTGATCATTTTGCAATGTATACAAGTATCAAAATCATTATGTTGTACCCCTGGAATTCATACAATGTTTTATATCAATTATACCTCCATGAAAAAAACTGATTTTCTCTAGTAACTATACGTGAAATACTGGCTGCTTTCATTTTCTGATTTCATAAGAAACTTAAAAAATCAGTTAAACTTAAGCTAAGTCTAGAGGAGGTTAACAACCACATCACCTGCCTTTTCTTTCTGTCTAAGGTCTTAAACTGTTGCCAGGAACAACAGAAATACTATACTTAAAATGAACAAGTAGCTGAGTAAGTAATCAGGTCTGCATCTTATTGTAAATTTAAGGATTGAAATTTGCATTCTTTAACTTTAGGGACTTCAAAGTATCATTTAAGTTCTTCTATTCAGCCTCATCTAATTCTGAAATGTAGAGAATCATGTTGATACTCTGATTCACACATCTGAAAGCAATTGATTTAAACGAAATAAAGCTGTTTACACCAGCATATACAGATGCAGAGAATGCAAATGAAAAGGGAGAGGCACATCTGCATAGAAATAAAGGCAGGAAGAGAAGAAAAATGGCAGTGCTGGAAAATTCAGAGCACTGAATAAGAGATAGAAGCATATGGAGAGAGGCTGAGCTGAGGGAGAGGTACAGAGACAGGAAGGCAGAAGCACAAAGAAGAGAGAACAGAAACCAATAGGCAAGGGAGAGGGGCAAATACAGTGGAACACTGCTGCCACCCCCTCTTTTTTTGCCCCCTTTGCTTCACTTGGTGTGTCACACTCTATCTCTACCCCTGTGCAGATTTTGTCGGAAGCCATCAATCTGAAGAAATGGGCAACAGTAACAAGAAAATGGGACTGTATAAAAGAGAGCCAGTTGAAGAAAAAAAAAATCACTTTCACCCTGTTAAATTTTTCATATTTCATATTTTGTTGTTTATCCCCCCAGCACTCCCATTAAAAAGGGGACAGGTTTTTATTTTTACAAAATAGTTAACAACACATATTTTTCTTGTAGATTTTTTAAAAATCAGATTTACTGTGAGCATAACTTCTGCCATCACTAAGGTTAGCATTTTGGCTGTGTTAGTAATTCGATGTTAACTTTCACAGTGTATCTGTGTATCAAATCATCACGTGTACACTTCAAATCTTTACAATTTTATTCATCAAATATACCTCAATAAAGCTGGGGGGGAAAAGAGGCTCACATGTATCAATATTCTGGGGAGAAATCCCTAATTTTACATATTGCTAATTTTTTTTTCCCCAAGACTGACACCACCCTGTTAAGACAAATTCATTCTAAGGTAAGCACCTGTAAGGCATTTCTGATTATGCACCACCGTGACTTTAAATAAAAGTAGTACCAGACTGAAAACACATTCATGGTTGAAAATAACTTACCATTTAAAGTCCTAATCCAGGAATCTTAGTCCTGTTCCCAGTTTTTGCCCCCTTTGCTTCACTTGGTGTGAACGCTCTCTCTCTTCCCCTGTGCAGCTTTTGTTGGTAGCGATCAATCTGAAGAAATCCTTCTTGTGCTGCCACCTACCAGTTTATTTCTCTGCTGCAGCAGAAGGGTATATAGAAAAAGCTCTTGCTTACTATTCAGATTAAACAGAAAAATTCCTTTAACATTCCATGTTTTCACTTTTGTATATCAACTTCCTCAACTGTTTCCCAAAAACCTCCCCACTAAAAGTCAAAACAACAAAAATCCCAGTCACAGAAAAATCAATGTTTGTCAATGTTCATGCTAAGCTGGGAAAATTTTTAAAAAAAAAGTGGAAAGATTTAGACACTCAGCATCTCATGGAGCCATTTATTTTCTATTATACTTTTCTTCTTTACCTATCCCCTACAATCTTATGAATAAATAATGAGTAACTTAAAGTTTTAAGGAGGTAGTCTACAGTTCCTGCAAATTTAAGTTCAGAGACTACCAAAAGAATTGTGGAAGATGCAGCATTAACGGAGTTTCTTAACGTAATTCTAGAAACTAAGGGTGTTAGGTGCTTTACCTGCTTGAGTTTTCAATGTTCTGGACTGCTTAATGCCCAAGGGCTCTGAATACATTAAAACACGAACACATACGCCACCTACATTTAAAATAGGGTAGCATTTGTATGCCCATATAAGCATTGGGTATATTTTTTGCAAAAGAGTAATCAATGCATTAATTCCTTTGAAAAGGAATGACCACAAACGCATTTCCTCAAACTGTATACATACATAGAAGTAGGGTGAAAAGGGAGACAGACTGACAAATGTAATGGCAGTTGTAGAACTGGAAATTAACACCATATAAATGTTTTCTGTTTGTTGAAATCCTGAGATTCATTTCTATTCCCATTCTCTTTGTCACTGGGATCTAGATTTCAAATTTATTCTGTACTAGCTACTAAATAATGAACTATTAATAATAATGGCTTGTTTTTGTTCTACCCTCCCACTACCTTTACACCCAAATAAAAATATGTACAGTTTTGCCAACTTAAAAAAATAAAACACTGACATAAGCACCAAAGGCTAGTCAACAGTGACACTGCAGTGACATTGTTTCTACTTTCTCATTCCTTCCCCCGATCTCAAACCCCACCCTTTGACCTCTGTATATGGGATGAGCCTGAGCAGGAGAGTTGGTGATGTCAGGACTGCGCCGTTCCCACGGATGCTCCTAGAGGCCTGCTGTGCTTCTGGGAACTGGGGCACAGGGATGTCTGTCTGACTGAAACCTAAAACAACAACAATTCACCCCACCCCTCATGTTCCCAAACCCCACAAAAGCAGCCAGGTATATAAGGCCCAACTAATAAGTTTGAGTATTTGAAATCTGAAAGCAAGATCATTCTTAACAAGTCAGTGACCCTCATGGGGCAGGCAGAATGGAGATTGTTAAATTCTCCATGTCCCATGCAATCAGAGTCCACACATTCTAACGCTGGCCATTCTTATCAGCAAGAGAACCAGGTTCTCCTCTACAAGCTTATTTTCAGTATACATCATAAATTCCTAAATGAGTGCAGCTGAGATTTCTTTGTTAGTAAATTTTAGTTCAACAGACAAATATTTTTGTCTTAAGATGCTCAGAGGAGTGACTGTCCTTATCATACAGGAGTGAACTGAACACAGAACAGGTAATGATTTATTTTATGCCTCAGCTGTGGAAAAAGCATTACAAGCCAGGATTTCCTATTCACGAACTAGTGGTTTATTGGATTTATCACCTCTTTGGATAGGACATCTAAAGCCACAGAATAAAAATATTCAGAAGTATATCTTGAAAAGGTCCTGACTACTGTCACTAAAACTCTACCTTTAAGAAAGAGGATTATCTCCCACAATAACTCATATTAGAGCTAAAACATTAGGAGGATCAAGAAAAAGGATTGGACAGGAGGGAAGAGTGTATTAACTAACAGGAATTCGGCTATTAAAGTGGACAACTTGTATTCCTACTTCTAAAACTTTGTGCTATAACCTTGGTTCATCTGCTTAATGATCTTGTGCTTCAGAAATGCCCCCCAATCTGTTCAAAATTGTGATTTCTGAATGGTTAAACCATTATTTTGTGATAATCACAAAATGCTCACATCTACCTCTTTGTTACAACTAGTGTCTCAGAAATACTAAAGGTGTATTAGTTCTAAAATCACATGCTGGTCCTAAAATAATCGAAATGTTTTCTGTAATCTTTGTCTCATCATTCCCTTTCACTTTTATAATGATGTCACAGAATGAGAAGCACTGAAGTCAACTGAATGCTATAGATGAGTTTTTACCACATACCACCTAGAACCTAATTTTACCTTGTCAAAACTCTAGTTTTCCATACCTGTCAACTCCTAATTGATGTCTTTATACTGTGAGCTCACTGTGTATTCGGAACACCAACCTCTGAAAAAGCTTAAGCCAGAGTAGCACAATGGAAGAAACAAGCAAACCCAAAACAAAAACAAGGCCAAAAACGTCACACTCTGAAATAACTTAATTATAGACATATACACAAGGAATGAAGTTTATCTAAATGGCCGAAGTAAATCCCCAAAGTCCTGAGCTCATCCCAACCAATCCAAACTTTACCCCCAAAAGCTCTTCTTTAATCAAATTACTTGCTAGATATATTTATGCATTATTTTTTAAACAAAAGTTATTACAAACCCATGATTGCCTTACAACACATAAAGAAAGGCGATTAAAAAAGAAAAAAGTAAAGTTAGCCTTGTGATGGAAAGAAAGGAGAAAGAGTCAAATTACCTGCAGGCAGGCTGGGGCTGTGCCTGAATCCAAACCGCTGCATTTACCATTCATTATACAGCTGCATTATTGGGGGAAGGGGAGTTTAGAAGGGCACTGACCCCGAAAGTTCTCAATACTTCTCACTCATCATCAGGAGGGGGGAAGAAGGAAAGTTTTTTCTCTGGGTATTTTTTTGTTTGTTTGTTTTTGTTTTTTTGGCTCCTGAAAAGGCTGGCAAAGAACAGTAACAGTACAAGCAGTTAGAATATTTCTTTAAAAACAATTTTAAAATGTAATACATTAAGGAATTTAAAACATCAAACTTTCATTAATATAGAAAGAATTTTCACTAGAGTTAGGCAGCCACCCCAAAACAGCATGGCAAAGGGCATTGGTATAAAGGAAATAAAATACCACACAAAAATCCAAAACAAAACTAAAAACATTTCAAATTAAACCTGGACGACCAGAAGATTCCAAGAGCAGATTTCTGTCCACTACTGAAACATTCCAAAATCCAAGCTTCAAAGGTGCCTACATGTATCTTAAATGAAACTTTCATTTTGTTTTTTGTTTTTAAGAAAAAAAGAAAGAAAGCAGTGAACCTGGTTATAAATCCTACAATATATTACATTTAAAAATATCCTAGTACAACAAAACAGATTTTAAATTAAATTAAACAAACAAACAAACAAATAAAAACAGTAGCAGCAGAGGTTACCTGTCTGAGCACCTACATTTTCTTAGGAGGGGATCGTGTCTCACCAGCCATATAGCCCATAAACCTTCTCAAAAAGAGTGAGCCAGGAGAAAAATGTAATACAAGATTTGATTTCACAATGTCTCTAAGCTCCCCAGACCCCAAACTGGGGATTCACTGAGTGAAGAGAATTTGTTTTTCCATTGTTTTCTTCTTGAGAAAAAGAAGAGATGATTTTGAAAGTCAATTACTTCTTTTAATGCCTTCCAAACCTTGACAAAGTCTGATAAAGTGCTTGATGAAATGAAGTCTCTTGGCGGATTTTTCTAATGTTCCAGGGTATTTTCTTATTGATAGCACATACAGAAATATTTCAAAGTTCAGTGGAGTAAAAGCCAGCAGAAATGACCAATCAATTATAGAATTATAGGCACCAAAAAAGGAAAAAAAAACTATTAAAAATTTTAAATGGAATAATTCATATTTCTGTGTGTGTGCACATGGACGTGTGTGTGTGTGTGTGTGTGTGTGTGTGTGTGTGTGTGAATAGTCCAATTTTCATCACAGGTAACATAAAAACAGTATCAAAAAAAGTACTTTTAAAATACAATTCAAATTTACAATTTTAACAATACATCATTTTACAATAATTCAGATTTTGGCATGATAATGATTATACAAATTTGATAAACACATTTTTACCTCTCATAATAGCAATGAAGATTATACGTTAAGTTAAACAACATGAAAATATATTTAACTTTCATTTAAATATCTGCGCTGTTTCATTTGGGTTCTTCCAGAATGATTTCTTCATTTTCTTTACCTTAATTTTTCATGGAATTGAAGATACTCATGTTTTTTTAGAGTCTAAGATGACCATTCTTGCCCTTTTCATTCTAACATGTGAGTGTGTGATCCAGGAATAGTTTGGTAGAGCTACACTTTAATACAGTGTGAATGTACAAAAGATGGGTAAATAGTGCATAAAACTAGTGAACTAATCTCAGGCATTTCTGATAATAAAGTTGGTTAATTTTGCAAAATTTTTGAAAGACTACCTAAATTTTTTCTGGTGCCTTATCCCACCCAACACAGGCCTTGAGTTTTTCATCAAATAGAGAGGGTGTTCTATTTGCTTTTTAAAATCCCTTAACCTATATGCATGTGAGATGTAACTATTCAAAATATATGTATCATAATCTATGTGGCAACCAAATGGTCTCTACACAAACAAATGAATGATGATTTAATTAAGCAGTTCTTCCTTCCTCATTTATTTCTCTATACCGAATAGTCTGCATTCTCCAAAGTATGGTCATTCAGTGAATGAAGTACCGTGTGTGTCTTTTTGTTACTGAGTCAGAGGTACTTATGTATGTGTATAGGTCCCACAATAACCCTGTGCAAGTCAAATTGAGATTAGAATATCCTAAAACAAATGAGAAACTCCTCTTACGTATCTTTTTCTGAGGTGAAATGAGACACTGCACAGATCAGAGGTACTATTCTATTTGTCAACAATCAACCTTTCACCGAATTTTAATATTATTTAATTCTATGGAAAAAAACAAATTTTATTACATTCCTTTTTTAAAGCAGGGGAAAAATCTGTACAAGTAAGCATGATCAAACCTCTGTTAGAGCTGGTTAATACTGCTCTTTTATTATTGCCTTGAAGTCTCTCTAGTAGTGTCCGAGAAATTATGTTTTAGGTCCATCTGAAGGAAAAAAGCACTGGAGAGGCAAGAAAGGACTTGGGTAAAAGCTTCAGAGGATTGTAGGGAGATGGAACTTGCTGTTTAAAAAAATTACGTTGAGCTCTGGAACATCTCCATTTCTTAACACACCTTCCAAACCCATCACAGGTATAGTTTTACCCATGTTCTAAAGGCTCATTCATATATGCACTTTTGGGGCTTTTATAAATTCAGGAATTAAAGGAATAGAAAGAGTGGAGAGTACTGAAGGCTTCAGAGGAGGGCTATAAGAGACTCAATATTGCTACATAAGTCCCCAAACAAAAATGTCCAGTCCACCCCACCCCAAAACCTACATGTAATTGGAGAAAATGCGCAGCCAGAAGCATAGAAAAGCATGTAGCTTTGAATAAATCATACACAGAACAGTCTAGAACCAAAGAAAAAAACCAAACAACATACATATACACAAAAAGGCCTAAGAAGCATCTATATCCTTATGTCTTTAGGTGAGTCCCTGTACCACAGTGAAGTATGGTTATGAAAACTCCTCATTTGTTTTTTAAAGAAAAAGCTGTTCCATCATGCTTCACTTTCTAGAATCTATCCTTTTTGATTGGCTGGTGTAAACAAAAAGCAAAAACACATACACATGCATGCGTGCACACACACACACATATATACTCCCTCCTAATATGTGAAAAATGCAATATATAATGCTGGTATTAGAAATCACTTCAGCTTTATACTTAAGATCTTATAGGCAATTGATTTGAAACTCAAAAATATTTTTCCTTGTCCTTATACTTAAATGCCCAACCACCAAAAGAAAAGAAGAAAAAAAAAGGCTTTAAAATGGACATGTTTCAAGTCAGTGTCTTGTTAACAAAAAAGGTAGCATTTTCTTCACTTTGGCCATTGTTAAAGATGCAGGCATAGATCAGGGAATGTTAGACTAGCATGTATTTAAAAAAAAAAAGGCAACATTAACAGAGAATGTATCTTTCAAAAAAAGACTAAAACACTAACAAATACAAGTCAATGCACATATTTTAAACTACTGTAATTTTATCTACATTGGATTAAATGTTTTTGTGCACCAGACATTGCAATACTGTTCATTTCCTTTTTATCATGCAATCATGCCAATTTTGTCACTAAAAAAACTTTACTGGGTCATAATAACATTGCCTTCTCACCCAAATTAGGGGAGAAAACAAGAAACAAAAATTATAAATCCCAATAAAGAACCACTCAAGATTTCACCAACTATGAACATAAAGCTCCTAGGTAATATGGTAAAGGAAGAATTTTCAGATTTGTATTTTAAAAATTCCTCCAATTTAGGTAGATGTTTCCCTCACCCATTACAAATCTTTGCAACACAAAGTGAAGTTTTCTACTCTGAAATTTGTACCAACTGCACAAAAACAAAAGCAAGGAGCCATAAAAAATTGTATGTTCTTCATGTCCTGGGAGCACATGTATTTTTTAATAATTTAAAGGGATAACTAAAAGAGCCTGACACATTTTTCTGTATCTCACCACTTCTGCCTGTTGGTAGGATCTATAAATGAGTCAGGTGATACCTCTGCTATTAAGATGTTACTATCTCCCCCTTCTTCTCTCCTAATCTACTCGATTTTCTCTCATCTTCCTGAGCCCCTTCCATGAACAGCATTGCAAGTTGGTTGAAGAAAAAAAAAAGAAAAGAAAAAAAAAGAAGAAAGTGAGTTTTACAAGGGTTTTGTTGCTTAATTATTTACTGGTGGAGTCAGTCCACCAGGAGTTTGATTTCATTGGCTAGCAGCTGGTTCATGTTGAACAGGGCCCCTGGGAGCTTGGTGAGCAGCTCTCGCTCGGTGCTTTCAGGGTCGCTGTCAACAGAGCTGGAACTCGCGCTCATGTTGTCAACAGCAGTGCTGGCTGGGGGACCCAGCTCCGGCTCACTAGTCTCACTGGCCGTGGACACCACAGAGAGCAGGGACATACGCCGGGTGAGCCGGCCAGAGGGCAGAAGGGAGGCAGCATAGTCTGCTATGATACCAGCTACATCTAGATTACAAGCCTTATCAAAGGCGATGAAACCTACATTTGCATTGGCCTCGCAGACACAGAAGGAGCCGTCATCTTTCATCAATAGGTCAATGCCACACACATCCATTCCCAGGATATTAGACACCTGGATAGCTAGCTGCTTCCCTTGTTCACTCAATGAGCACATCATCCCCACACCACCTGGCAAAAGAGAAACAAGAAGTTACCAAAATGATAAATTTTGGAGTAAAACTAAAGTTGGCCTCCCAGGCTAACTCTCTCTCTCTTCTTAAATCAGTAGTGAAAATAAAGGTACTGTTATGTAAAACTTTGACTTGAAGTGTAAGTTTCCTTCACTAAGAAATCCCTTTCCAAGGGCTCTCAAAGAATTGATGACTTAGTATTTTATCAATGTGCCATTTTTTTCTAACGATGTAAAACTTACTTGAATTAACATGGGCCAAGTCAAAGGAACTTTGGCATAAATATAATTAAAACACTTTATTTTACATATGATAAAGTGTTATCAGTTTTTGAAGAAAGAAGATAGGAGGGGACCAAGGAACAAGGCGAGCTGACCACGGTTCTCTTCCTCTATTGTTCCCACTCCAGTCTGCCACTCGTAAGCCAAAAGATCTGGGGCTCAAGGTTACTGGCTCAGTGTAGGTGAAATCTTTGGGTTTTGCTGGTATCTGGGAGAAAGGAATGAGAGCTATATTTTCTCATCTGGAGATAAGCTTCAGAAAACTCTGAGATAATGGCCAGAAAGCAAAAGAATTTTGAGCGGAGCTTGGCTCCAAGTGCACTGTGTATCCACAGAAGGAGAGCTGACATCAGCATAATGTGAATATGCCTGATGTCTTTGACCCAAAGAGGTCAAAATCTAACTGCACAGGTGAGTGGAATCCTCCCTACACAGAGGCTGGAAGAGTAGAGGAGTCCAGGAAACAGGAAGGCTTCTTTTAAGTACCTCAGTAGGGGACTGGCACATGAATTAAATGACTCTGCTCCTCGGCGTCTGTAGGACTGAGGCCATCTGCAATACCCCAAATAACTAGAGCAGAGCCCTCATGTGACAATAATAAAATAACAAGCCATCTATGACTTGAATGAAAGAAGTAAGTGCACTTTAAGGAGATTCAGTTTAGCACGAAAACTTTCTGAAGCTAAAACAAAAACATGATTATCCAACTAAAAATTTGAGCAGATGCTGTGAAGGAGAATATAATTAGTTTTGGGTATCTAACTTGTAACTTGGAAAATCAAGTGTAAGAAATATTTTGAAGCACATACAAAAAGTTTGAGGTGAAAGTCAAAAGATAAGAAATTTGAAGGACTGAATCAGAAGAAATTTCTCCAGAAGGAAAGAAACAAAAAGAGGTAGGAGAGGCAATGAAGAAGAAATTTTCTAGAAACTAAAAGAACTGAGTCTGCTGATAGGAACACTTTACTAAAATCCAGGCTGGACTGACTGAGAAAAGACCCGTATCTAAAATATCCTGATAAAATTTTGGAGCTCCAGGAATAAAAGGAAGAAAAAAAAATCAAATTCATTTGCAACAACTTATATATAAGGCAGTACATTTGAAGCTCTTACAATCTAAGAAAGCTACCTCAACCAACATACTATTCTCCTTTCAGAAAAGACATATAAGAGGATCTAACACTCACACACCCCATCCAAGGAAAATAATCAAGGAAAGATATTAACATAATAGCAAATGACTGGAGACCCCAAGGTAGGCGAAAACAAAGATGGGGAATAAACAGTGTGAGTAATGATTCTTGCAATTTAAGTATAATTCACTCTAAATGGATAAATTAAGTCTGCTGGGAATGGATAATGTAGTGGCTATATAAGGAGAAGAGAAGAGACATCAAGAAGCGAAGTTCTAACATAGACATGGACTACAACTATTAAATAATTTCAACTGAACACTGGAATGTAAAGCCCACAGAAGTAGTCATTTTTGCCTGTTTTTTTTTTTTACTGCTATGTACAAAATACTGCTAGAACAGTACTTGACACTTAGGAGGTACTCAAAAATATCTGTTCAGTGAATGAATGAGTCACATTGGAGGAGTAGGAAGGGAAGTAAAACTGTTCTAATCTCACTGGAGAAGTGATGGAAGATGGATGACAGGGGGAAAGTGAAGGTGCTCCAAAGACTTCATCTTATTATGATGGCTGAGGGGAGGAGGAAAGAAAAGGTATCAGGGAAAATAGTTATCTTCTCAAATAATAATAGTACACAGGAGTCTGATTATGAGCACAGGGAAAGAGAAGGTACCTATCAATGGAATGGCTGAGCTTCCAGATTAACCAAGTTTGGAGGCAGAGGTGAAAATGGAATTAATGGTACCTTTCAAACCAGCAACAATTAGAAAAAAGAGGAAGGGACAATTTAAATTAAATAATAAAAACAAAGCAAGACATAAGGAATAAAATGAACTACAGCAGTAGTTACACTAAAATTGAACTGAAATTTCCCATTAAAAGATGCAAACTTGTCAGGTTGGAAGGAAAAACAAAATTTAGCTTTATCATGTTTATGACAAACATACTTTAAACAAAATGAAACAGGGTATTTTGAAAATTTAAGGGAGTGGGGAAAGAGATAAGAGACAAAGGCGAAGCAAACTTCACTTCATAGCCTTAAATCCCTTGACTAGAGTATATTATTGCACCAATATATACAGTTTTTCTTTTATCAAGTAAACAACTATGTTTTTGCCTACAAAGAAAACACTGATAAATTTTTAAAAGATCTTTATAGGCCACATTCTCTGATAACCCCCAAAATTAGAAATTAAGTAACTATATAGAAATTATAAAATTGATCCCCTGAATTAAAGGAAAATGAGAACTATCTGTAAAGAGAAAAAATACCTCATACCAAAACCTTTATCTTGAAATTAGAGAGAATTTCTCCCCCCCCCAAAAAAGAGAGAGAGATTGAGATTTAATAAAGACAAAAAGTAGAATAAATGGAATAGGGAAAAAAACAGAAAGGCAAAAAACCCAATGCTACTTTGAGAAAATTAAGTATCATATCAAAGAATCACAAAGGAGATTCAAAGCATAAGCAATCACCTCATGAAACTGGCCAAAAAAAAAAAAAAAAAAAAAAAAACCTAAAACAAATGAATGATTTCTAAGCAATGGTAAATTACCAACAGTGACCCAAGAAGCAGCAAACTTAAATTTAAAAACTTTAAGCAAATTTAAATAACAAAAAAATAAAAACAAAACTGGAAAAGGCCATTACATGGAAAAAGTAGAGATTTCAAGGAGTTCCTGACAAATTGGATATGGGGTATAAGAGTAGAGAGGGGATAAAGATGTCTAAAGAATTTCGATCTCAACTGGAAAGATACAGTTGCCATGAAATGGTAAGGAGAAAAGTGTGGTGAACACACTGAGAAGGGGAGTTAGCCAGGAGTTCAGTTTCTAATACGTTAAGATTAAAATGGAGCTACCTGAGTAGGCCGTTATTTATATGTGCCTAGAATTCAAGGAGAAAGCCTAAACTGGAGAAAAATTTGAAAATAACAACACACAGATGGTATTCAAAGCCAGGAGCTACATAGGATTACTAAGAAAATGAAATAAACAGAGAAGACACCCAGACTAAGCTAAAAGGCATTGCAAAAATAAGATCTCAGAAAATAAAAATTTAAGTAAATCAAAATCATTCATCTTATTTGAACCAATATGGGTTATGACACAGCTTAAATGAACTTCAATTATACACAAAATAAGTGTATCACCAAAGATAAAATCTTTAACTCCCATCAGACATTTCATAGAAGTGTGAACAGGGTTCCAAATTGAGCATGCCTGTAGCAAATTTATGATTCAGAGAAATCCAATTTCTTTACTAGAAAAACAGCTCAAGAGTATATTTACTCTATTCATGATAAATCTATTAATATTTACATGTGAAACAAGGTATTTTTCAAGAATATTCACTGGACGCCATATTATTTTACACACTAGAGAGACACTCGCATTGTTTTTACCTAGTGAGCAGTTGCTTTGCATCCTCCCATCTGTTGAACAACGTAACATGGTGCCAACCACACGACCTCCCACAACAATGACACGTACATCCCGTCCATGAGACTCTTTAATATACTTCTGGAACAGGTATGGGGCATCATGGCGGATAAGATGACTTAGATCAGCCAAATGGTGCTTATCTCGAGCTAAGAAAACAGCTTTGCCTGTGATTGAAAAAGAATAAAAAATATATTAAGTCATCAAACTGTGGGCAGCTAATATCTTTTACCTGCATCTTCTTGGTCCCAATCTGCTCTTTCAGAGCCAATTACTTTTTAACCAAAGTAACAGTTATGGTAATAGTGAGACAATGCAAAAATGTGTATAAAGTTACTAATATTCTTCTACTACTCCTTCAATACCCAAACTTTTTTTTTAAATAAAGAATCACTGATATACAATACTATGATGGTTTAAAATATATACAGCACAGTGGTTCAACAGTTACCCGTATTATTAAATCCTCACCTCCTCTAGTGCAGTTACTACCTAGAAACATAGTAAGATGTTACAGAATCACTGACTATATTTCCATGCTGTACTACTGTCCCAGTGATCAATTTACATTGTGATTGTGAATTATAGTGTCCCTTTACCCCCTCCACCTTCCCTACCCCAAGCCTGCCCAACCCCTCTTCATTGGTAACCACAAGTCCCTCCTCAGTATTTGAGAGTCTACTGCTATTTTGTTCCTTCTGTTTTGCTATGTTTTTAAACTACACAAATAAGTGAAATCATATGGTATTTGTCTTTCTCCACCTGGCTTATTTCACTGAGCATAACCCTCTAGCTCCATCCATGTTTTTGCATATGGGAGGATTTTTGTTTTTATGGCTGAATAATATTCTGTTGTGTATGTGTAACATATCTTCTTTATCCATTCCTCTATTATTAGACATTAGATTACTCCCATTTCTTGGCTACTGTAAATAGTGCAGCAATAATCATAGGGATGCATATGTCTTTTTGAATTAGGAATTGTGATTTCTTTGGGTAAATTCCTAAGAGTGGAATTATTGGGTAAAATGGTATTCCTATTTTTAGTTTTTTGAGGGACCTCCATATTGCTTTCCACAATGGTTGCACCAATTTACATTCCCACCAACAGTGTAAGAGGGGTCCTGTTTCTCCACATTCTCACCACCATTTATTATTTGTCTTTTGGATAGGGGCCATCCTAACTGGTGTAAGGTGATATCTTACTGTGGTTTTAGTTTGCATTTCCCTGATGATTACTGATGTGGAGCATCTTTTCATGTGCCTGTTGGCCATTTGTATTTCTACTTTGGAAAAGTGTTTGTTCAGATCCTCCACCCATTTTTTAATTGGGATATTTGTTTTTTTGGGGTATTGAGGCATATGAGTTTTTTATATATTTTGGATGTTAACCCTTTATCAGATGAGTCACAAATATATTCTCCCATACTGTGGGATGCCTTTTGTTCTGATGGACATGTGCTTTGCTCTACAGAAGCTTTTTAGTTTGATGTAGTCCCACTTGTTCGTTTTTAATTTTGTTTCCCTTGCCTGAGGACGTATGTCCAGGAAAAAATTGCTCAGACTTACAGTCAAGAAATTGTTGCCTAGGTTTTCTTCTAAGGGTTTTATGGTTTCATAACTTACATTCAGATCTTTGACCCATTTTCAATTTACTTTTGTAATGAAGTTAAGGACAATAAATCCAGTTTCACTCTCTTACATGTAGCTCCTCAGTTTTCCCAATACCAGGTGTTGAAGAGGCTATCTTTTCCCCCACTGTAAATTCAGGGCTCCTTTATCGTATATTAGTTGACCATACATGTGTGGGGTTTTATCTGGGCTCTTGTTTTTTTTTATTGTCCTTTTCATTTTTTTTATTAAGGTATCATTGATATACAATCTTATGAAGGTTTCACATGAGCAACATTGGGGTTACATTCCCCCTACTACCAAGTCCCAACCACATACCCCACTATAGTCACTGTCCATAAGCAAAGTAAGATGCTATAGAGTCACGACTAGTCTTCTCTGTTCTATACTGCCTTCTCCATGCCCCCCACCTACATTATGTGTGCTAAACATAATACTCTTTTAATTCCCATCTCCCTCCCCAACTCCTTCCCTTTGGAAATGGCTAGTCCATTCTTGGGTTCTGTGAGTCTGATGCTATTTTGCTTTGTTGTTATACTCGACAAATGAGGGAAATCATTTGGTACTTGTCTTTCTCGGCCTGGCTTATTTCAGTGAGCACAATACCCTCTAGCTCCATCCATGTTGTTGCAAATTGTAGGATTTGTTTTCTTTTTTGTGGCTGAATAATATTCCATTGTATATATGTAGCACCTCTTTTTTATCCATTCATTTATTGATGGACACTTAGGTTGCTTCCATATCTTTCCTACTGTAAATAGTGCTGCAACAAACACTACTTACAGTAGGAAATTGAATCAAGGATCTTGTTTCCTTTGGGTAAATTCCTAGGAGTGGAATTCCCAGGTCAAATGGTATTTCTATTTTTAGTTTTTTAAGGAACCTCCACATTGCTTTCCACAATGGTTGAACTAATTTACCAGCAGTAAATTCCCACCAACAGTGTATGGGGGTTCCCCTTTCTCCACATCCTCACCAGCATTTGTTGTTTCTTGTCTTTTGGATGTTGGCCTTCCTAACTGGTGTGAGGCGATACCTCACTGTGGTTTCAATTTGCATTTCCCTGGTGATTAGTGATGTGGAGCATCTTTTCACGTGCCTGCTGGCCATCTGAGTTTCTTCTCTGCAGAAGGGTATGTTCCACCCTCTGCCCATTTTTTAATTGGGTTATTTGCTTTTTGGGTGTTAAGGCATGTGAGCTCTTTATATATTTTGGGTATCAACCCTTTATCAGATATGTCATTTACAAATATATTCTTCCATACTGTAAGATGCCTTTTGTTCTTCTGATGATGTCCTTTGCTGTACAGAAGCTTTTTAGTTTAATGCAGTCCTATTTGTTCACTCTTCCTTTTGTTTCCCTTGCCTGAGGAGATTGTTCAGTAAAAAGTCGCTCATGTTTATATTCAAGAGATTTTTGCCTATGTTTTCTTCTAAGAGTTTAATGGTTTCATGACTTACATTCAGATCATTCATCCAGTTTGAGTTTAGTTTTGTGTATGGAGTTAGACAATAAGCCAGTTTCAGTCTCTTACAGGTACTGTCTAGTTTTGCCAACAACAGTTGTTGAAGAGGCTGTCTTTTCTCCATTGTATATCCATGACTCATTTATCGTATATTAATTGGCCATGTATATGTGTTTATATCTGGACTCTCTAGTCTATTCCATTGATCTATTTATCTGTTCTTGTGCCAATACCAAATTATTTTGATTACTATAGCTCTGTAGTAGAGCTTGAAGTTGGGGAGTGTAATCACCCCCTGTCCCTCAGTTTGTTCCTTCTTATGATTGTTTTGGCTATTTGGGGTCTTTTGTGATTCTATATGAATTTTAGAACTATTTGCTCTAGTTTGCTGAAGAATGCTGTTGGTAGTTTGATAGGGATTTCACTGAATCTGTTGATTGCTTTAGACAGGATGGCCATTTTGACAATAATAATTCTTCCTATCCATGAGCATGGGATAGATTTCCATTTACTTGTGTCTTCTTTACTTTCTCTCACGAGTGTCTCGTAGTTTTTAGAGTGTAGGTCTTTCACTTCCTTCATTAGGTTTATTATTAGGTATTTTATTCTTTTTGATGCAACTGTAAATGGAATTGTTTTCCTGATTTTTTTTTTGCTATTATTAATATACAATTACATGAGCAACATTATGGTTACTAGACTCCCCCTATTATCAAGTCCCCACCACATACCCCCATTGCAGTCACCGTCCATCAGCATAGAAGTATGTTATAGAATCATGCCTTGTTTTCTCTGGGTTATACTGCCTTCCCCGTATCCCTCTACACCATCCCCACCACCGCTACATTATGTGCGCTAATTGTAATAGCCGTTTTTCCCCCTTATCCCTCCCTTCCCACCCATCTTCCCCAGTCCCTTTCCCTTTGGTAACTCTTAGTCCATTCTTGGGTCCTGTGAATCTGCTGCTGTTTTCTTCCTTCAGTTTTTTCTTTGTTCTTATACTCCACAGATGAGTGAAATCATTTGGTACTTGTCTTTCTCCGCCGGGCTTATTTCACTGAGCATAATACCCTCTAGCTCCATCCATGTTGTTGCAAATAGTAGGATCTGTTTTCTTCTTATGGCTGAATAATATTCCATTGTGTATATGTACCACATCTTCTTTATCCATTCACCTACTGATGGACACTTAGGTCGCTTCCATTTCTTGGCTATTGTAAATAGTGCTGCAATAATCCTAGGAGTGGAATTCCTGGGTCAAATGGTATTTCTATTTTGAGTTTTTTCAGGAACCTTCATACTGCTTTCCACAATGGTTGTACTAATTAACGTTCCCACCAGCAGTGTAGGAGGGTTCCCCTTTCTCCACATCCTCCCCAGCATTTATTGTTGTTTGTCTTTTGGATGGCGGCCATCCTAACTGGTGTGAGGTGATAACTCATTGTGGTTTTAATTTGCATTTCTCTGATGACTGGTGATGTGGAGCATCTTTTCATGTGCCTGTTGGCCATCTGAATTTCTTCTTTGGAAAAGTGTCTGTTTAGCTCCTTTGCCCATTTTTTAATTGGCTTATCTGCTTTTTGTTTATTGAGGTGCATGAGCTCTTTATATAATTTGGATGTCAACCCCTTATCGTATATGTCATTTATGAATATATTCTCCCATACTGTAGGATATCTTTTTGTTCTACTTATGGTATCCCTTGCTGTACAGAAGCTTTTTAGTTTGATATAGTCCCATTCGTTCATTTTTGCTTTTGTTTCCCTTGCCTGGGGAGACATGTTCATGAAGAAGTTGCTCATGTTTACGTCCAAGAGATTTTTGCCTATGTTTTTCCTAAGAGTTTTATGGTTTCATGACTTACATTCAGGTCTTTGATCTATTTTGAATTTACTTTTCAGTAATCCAGTTTCATTCAAGAGAATGAATGTAGCTGTCCAGTTTTGTCAACACCAGCTGTTGAAGAGGCTGTCATATCTCCATTGTATATCCATGGCTCCTTTATTGTATATTAATTGACCATATATGCTTGGCTTTATATCTGGGCTCTCTATTCTGTTCCACTGGTCTATGGGTCTGTTCTTTTGCCAGTACCAAATTTTCTTGATTACGGTACTTTTGTAGTATAGCTTGAAGTCAGGGAGTGTAATCCCCCCAGCTTTATTCTTCCTTGTCAGGATTGCTTTGGCTATTTGGGGTCTTTTGTTGTTCCGTATGAATTTTAGAACTATTTGCTCTAGTTCATTGAAGAATGCTATTGGTATTTTGATAGGGATTGCACTGAATCTGTAGATTGCTTTAGGCAGGATGGCCATTTTGACAATATTAAGTCTTCCTAGCCAAGAGCATGGGATGAATTTCCATTTATTAGTGTCCTCTTTAATTTCTCTTAAGAGTGTCTTGTAGTTTTCAGAGTATAGATCTTCCACTTTCTTGGTTAGGTTTATTCCTAGGTGTTTTATTCTTTTTGATGCAATTGTGAATGGAACTGTTTTTCTGATTTCTCTTTCGGCTAGTTCATCGTTAGTGTATAGGAGTGCAACAGATTTCTGTGCATTCATTTTGTATCCTGCAACTTTGCTGAATTCAGATATTAGATCTAGCAGTTTTGGAGTGGATTCTTTAGGGTTTTTTATGTACAATACCATGTCATCTGCAAACAGGGACAGTTTAACTTCTTCCTTACCAATCTGAATGCCTACTATTTCTTTGTGTTGTCCGACTGCCACGGTGAGGACCTCCAGAACTATGTTGAATAAAAGTGGAGAGAGTGGACATCCTTGTCTTGTTCCCGATCTTTAAGGAAACGCTTTCAGCTTCTCACTGTTAAGTTTAAGTATAATGTTGGCTATGGGTTTGCCATATATGGCCTTTTATTATGTTGAGGTACTTGCCATCTCTACCCATTTTGTGGAGATTTTTATCATGAATGGATATTGAATTTTGTCAAATGCTTTTTCAGCATCTATGAAGATGATCATGTCATTCTTTTTGTTGATATAGTGGATGATGTTGATGGATTTTCTAATATTGTACCATCCTTGCATTCCCAAAATAAATCCTACTTAATCATGATGGATGATCTTTTTGATGTATTTTTGTATTCGGTTTGCTGATATTTTGTTGAGTATTTTTGCATCTATGTTCATCAGGAATACTGGTCTGTAATTTTCTTTTTTTGTGGTGTCTTTGCCTAGTTTTGGTATTAGGGTGATGCTGGCCTCATAGAATGAGTTTGGAAGTATTCCCTCCTCTTCTACTTTTTGGAAAATATTAAGGAGAATGTCATTAGGTCTTCATTAAATGTTTGATAAAATTCGGCAGTGAAGCCATCTGGTCCAGGGGTTTTGTTCTTAGGTAGTTTTTTGATTACCAGTTCAATTTCGTTGCTGGTAATTGGTCTGTTCAGATTTTCTGTTTCTTTCTGGGTCAGCTTTGGAAGGTTGTATTTTTCTAGAAAGTTGTCCATTTCTTCTAGGTTACCCAGTTTGTTAGCATATAATTTTTCATAGTATTCTCTAATAATTCTTTGTATCTCTCTGGTGTCCACAGTGATTTTTCCTTTCCCATTTCTGATTCTGTTTATATGTGTAGACTCTTTTTTTTTCTTGATTCATCTGCCTAGGGGTTTATCTATTTTGTTTATTTTCTCAGAGAACCAGCTCCTGCTTTTATTGATTCTTTCTGTTGTTTTATTCTTCTTGATCTTATTTATTTCTGCTCTAATCTTTATTATGTCCCTCCTTCTACTGACTTTGGGCCTCATTTGTTCTTGCTTTTCTAGTTTCCTTAATTGTGAGATTAGACTGTTCATATGGGATTATTCTTCTTTCCTGAGGTAGGCCTGTATTGCAATATACATCCCTTTTAGCAGGGCCTTCGCTGCATCCCACAGATTTTGAGGTGTTGAATTATTGTCATTTGTCTCCACATATTTTCATCTCTGTTTTTATTTGGTCATTGATCCATTGATTATTTAGGAGTATGTTGTGAAGCCTCCATGTGTTTGTGGGATTTTCCATTTTCTTTGCATAATTTATTTCTAGTTTCATACCTATGTGATCTGAGAAACTGGTTGGTACAATTTCAATCTTTTTTAATTTACTGAGGCTCTTTTTGTGGCCTAGGATATGATTTATTCTTGAAAATGTTCCATGTGCACTTGAGAAAAATGTGTATTTTGCTACCTTTGGGTGTAGAGTTCTGCAGATGTTTGTTAGGTCCATCTGTTCTAATGTGTTGTTCAGTGCCTCTGTCTCCTTACTTATTTTCTGCCTGGTTGATCTATCCTTTGGAGTGAGTGGAGTGTTGAAGTCTCCTAGAACGAATGCATTGCAGTCTATTTCCCCTTTTAATTCTGTTAGTATTTGTTTCACATATGTCGGTGCTCCTGTGTTGGGTGCATAGATATTTATAATGGTTTACATCCTCTTTATCATTCTGTAATGTACTTCTTTGTGTCTTGTGACTTTCTTTGTTTTAAAGTCTGTTTTGTCTGATACAAGTACTGCAACACCTGCGTTTTTCTCCCTATTAGTTGCAGGAAATATCTTTTTCCATCCCTTCACTTTAAGTCTTTGTATGTCTTTGGGTTTAAAGTGAGTCTCTTGTAAGCAGCATATAGATGGGTCTTGAATTTTTATCCATTCAGTGACTCTATGTCTTTTGATTGGTGCTTTCAGATCATTTACATTTAGGGTGATTATGGATAGGTATGTACTTATTGCCATTGCAGGCCTTAGATTCGTGGTTACCAAAGGTTTGAGGGTAACTTCCTTACTATCTAAGAGTCTGATTTAACTCACTTAGTGTGCTATTACTAACACTATCTAAAGGTTCTTTTTTTTCTCCTTTTTCTTCCTCCTCCATTCTTTATTTATAAGGTATCATATTCTGTACTCTTTGTCTATCCCTTGACTGACTTTGGGGGTAACTGGTTTAATTTTGCATTTGCTTAGTAATTAACTGTTCTACTTTCTATACTGTGGTTTTATTACCTCTGGTGATAGCTATTTAACCTTGGGAACACTTCCATCTGTAGCACTCCCTCCAAAATACACTGTAGAGACAGTTTGTGGGAGGTAAATTCTCTCAGCTTTTGCTTACCTGGAAATTATTTAATACCTCCTTCAAATTTAAATTATAATCTTGCCAGAGGGAAGAGTATTCTTGGCTCGAGGCCTTTCTGCTTTATTGCATTAAATATATCATGCCACTTCCTTCTGGCCTGTAAGGTTTCTGCTGAGAAGTCTGATGATAGCCTTGCAGGTTTTCCTTTGTAGGTGATCTTTTTTCCCCTCTCTGGATGCTTTCAATACTCTGTCCTTGTCTTTGGTCTTTGCCATTTTAATTATTATATGTCTTGGTGTTGTTCTCCTTGGGTCCTTTGTTTTGGGAGATCTGTGCACCTCCATGGCTTGAGAGACTATCTCCTTCCCCAGATTGGGGAAGTTTTCAGCAATTTCTTCCTCAAAGACACTTTCTATCCTTTTTTCTCTCTCTTCTTCTTCTGTACCCGTATAATGTGAATATTGTTCCATTTGAATTGATCACACAGTTCTCTCAGTATTCTTTAATTTCTAGAGATCATTTTTTCTCTCTATGCCTCAGCTTCTTTGTATTCCTCTTCTCTAATTTCTATTTCATTTATCATCTCCTCCACCATAGCTAATCTGCCTTTAAAACCCTCCATGGTGTTCCTCAATATTTGGGTCTCTGTCCTAAATTCGTTCCTGAGTTCTTGAGTATTTTTCTGTACCTCCAGGAGCATGTTTATGACTTTTTTTTGGTATCATTAATATACAATCACACAAGCTGCACTGTGGTTACTGGATTCCCCCCATTACTAAGTCCCCACCACACACCCCATTACAGTCACTGTTCATCAGCATAATAAGATTCTGTAGAGTCACTACGTCTTCTCTGTGCTATCTTGCCTTCCCTGTGCCCCCCCTACATTATGTGTGCTAATCGTAATGCCCTTCTTCCCCTTCTCCCTCCTTATTAGCTAACCCCCAGTCCTTTTCCTTTTGGCAACTCTTAGTCCATTCTTGGGTTCTGTGGGTCTGCTGCTGTATTGTTCCTTCAGGTTTTGCTTTGTTCGTATACTCCACAAATGAGGGAAATCATTTGGTACTTGTGTTTCTCTGCCTGGCTTATTTCACTGAGCATAATACCCACTAGCTCCACCCATGTTGTTGCAAATGGTAGGATTTGTTTTCTTCTTATGGCTGAATAATATTCCACTGTGTATATGTACCATATCTTCTTTCATGTTTATGATTTTTATTTTGAAATCTCTTTCATGAAGATTGATTAGTTCTCTCAGTCCTTTTTCTGGTGTTGTTGAGATTTTGCTTTGAACTAGGTCCCTTTGACGTTTCACATTTGTATGTGGCACCCTCTAGTGCCTAGAAGCTCTACTCTCTGGAGCTGCTCAGCCCCTAGAGCAATGTTGGTGGTCACAGGGGAGCAGTGCTGGTGCCCTGGGGGAGGAAAGAGCTATTTCCTGCTTCCCAGCTACTATGCCTGTCTCCACTGCCAAAACCAGTGGGCCGAACACACAGGTGGAAGGCTCTATGCTTTGTGTTTGTAGCTGCCATAGGCAGGGCTTCCCTCTGGTTGGCCTGAGGCCAGGCAGAGGCTGCTGGTTTGCGAGCCAGGTGAAGGCTAGCCAGGAGGAAGACACAGCAGGCTGTGTAACACGGTGGGGGGCCTTGAAGCTGCATAGCCAGCCAGAGGGATGGAGCGCCTGAAGATCATTTATGCTCCCAACCTGCTGGGCAATGTGTACCTGGCAATTTTGTCTACCTGTTCTTTCTTCTGCGCAGTAAGCTCTGTGCAATCCTTGCCCCTTTAGCAGCCCTCTCGCTTTTAGGAAGTCTCTGACTGCCCACCCAGAGCAGCCGGATATGGATCCCTGTTTTCCGCAAGCAGCTGGAATCTCAGTCTCTCCAGGTATTCTGCCTGTGTTAGCTTTCCAACTCCACTAATCACCAGAGCACCATGCAGTGTAGGTTTGTGCTACCAGAGCAGATCCCCAGGGTTAGGTGTTCAGCAGTCCCAGGCCTTCACTCCCTTCCCGCTCCTTTTCTCTTCCTCCTGCCAGTGAGCTGGGGTGGAGGAAGGGCTTGGGTCCCACCAGGTCACAGCTTTGGTACGTGACCCTGTTCCTTGAGGTCTGCTCTTTTCTCCAGGTGTATGCAGTCAGGTGCAGCCTTCTTTCCTGTTGCTCTTTCTGGATTAGTTGTATTAATTGTATTTTCGTATTATATGTGGTTTGAGGAGGAGGTCTTTGTCTCACCTCTCACACTGCCATCTTTAATCCCGGTCTTACCTTTACTTTTTAATTCTGTACTCTGTTCCATTGCTCTCTTTAATTTTTGTGCCAACAGAAGTGGCTGTTTTTAAGACATGGTTTTAAATCCTTTGATGTTCTTTCCATTAAGAGAAGGGAGGATCTACATCCCATCCCTTTGAATCTAAGAGACTTGTGATTGCTTCAAGCAGAATACAGCAGAAGCCATTCCATATGACTTCTGAGGGTAGGTCATAAAAGGTCATGAAGCTTCTTTGCTCATTGGAATATCCACTGCAGGAGCCAAGACTTCTGACTGCCTTACTGGAGGAGCCAAAAACAATGCAGCCAACAGTCCCAGCTGAACCCTTGTCCAGCTGTCCCTATCAAGTACTTGGATTTATAATTCATCTTATGCCTTAAGACATCCTTCCTTAATCTGAAGTCATTAAGATAGTTTTATACATTGTCTTCTAGAGCTTTATAGTTTTGCTTTATATATTTAAGTCTTCAAATCTTTAAAAACTGGGAGAGGTTTAACTGGAGCTAATGTAAGGTTCTTGCATTGTTGAAAAGGAAGATAAAGATATTAACTTGAGACTCAGTTTAAATTAAGTATGCATCTTAAAATCTCTAGGATAACCACTGAATGAACAGAAATAGCTTCTAGCCAAACTGAACAGCAATTTTCCTTTAAATATTCTTCAGAAGCCCCACTTCAAAAGCTATAAATTTCAACTGACAACTGTCTAGTCAATAGCTATGAGCAAATACAAAGCAAACAGTAATTGCTTTGATCCGATTTTAAAAACTCTATTTTGTATAATCACCCTTATGAATTCTCAATAGTTATTTCACAATAATGTGCCATACCAACAACTCATACACACCTCTATGGCCTCGTGTATTCTTCACTACCATTGGGAACTCCAGTACTTCTGCTTCATCAATCATTTTAGCGAAATTTTCATGACCACCTGGGTTGAGAAAAAAAGAAACTGAAGAACAGAAACAGAGGTGCTTGATAATTTTATCTATATTAATGTCAATGACAGAAGGCAGTAGCAGGCTGATGGCTAAAATTTGTTTTTTTTTTTGAGTAGATAATAAATAAAAGTTGAAAGTATAGTTAAATATCAGTTTAAAACCACACCTTTTAAAATGGATGAGTTATCTTAAACTATAAATATTCTAATACCCAAATTAAGAGAAATTATCTTTCAAATAAAACTGTTCCTTAATTCTATACCATTTTTCATATTTTTTCCCCTATTCCGCTACCACACAAATAACACTAGAAACCCCCAAATTTACTTTAGTATATTCAATTTCATTTGGATTAACAATAAGTCAGTGAGAAGACACATCCAAGGTTGAAAAGATGCTGCATTTGTGTGTATATGCACGTGCACACACACTCCCCGCCACCAATCAACCATACAAACTAATTTTTCTTATCTCCATTATTTAATCAGAGTTCTTTCTACACTGAGCTACTCAGTACCCATGGTTTAAGTCTTGCTTCTTACTTTTTTATTGTCCAGGAACAAATGATATAGTAGCAAGACAAGAGCAAAACTAGATTGCAGTTGTAAAAAATCAGCATGATAATACAGAAAAATTAAAACAGGAAGAAGTTCATCAAATGACTTCAATATCGTAAATTTACAGCTTAGAGTAATTATAATGATTCAGTCCCCACATTTCAAACCTTCAACATTAGAGCACAGGTAATATTTGTTAATGTGGTTAACCTTTTTCTCCTTTCCATTCTCTTAAAATCAGAATTGTAGACTCATGATATAAGCTGTAACATCCCAAAAGAATCAGGAAGACAGAATTCTCAAACTATTCATATTGTCTCTCCTATGCAATTGCTAAAAATGGCAACTGTATCCACACATGCCATACAGGCTTGAGGAGTTCCCTTCTCTAAGATGACAGGAGTCTTTTTAAAGCCTTATAACATTCCAAATACTCTACTGGATATTTATTTGGAGAAATATCCGTATGAAAAACCACTTATTTATAGTAAGTCTGATCCTCTCCAAACTAAAACAACTAGAAAGGCAGGAAATGTATTAACATAATATTGTTTATAACAGTGCTACTCAAAGTGTAGTACACTAAACTCTGCCTGTCTGTGACTTCTTTTGATATCTGTCCAGATAAATATAAAAAGAAACACCAGAAGCTTTTATAGCAATTTGGCAACGCTGTGGTATTTTTATTGTATTTAATAAGAGTATTGACCGGCAGCAGAGGTCTTAAAAAGAAAAATGACCCTTCACCACAGTTTTAGAAGCACTGGTTTAAGGCAAACCCAGTATACAGTCATCTTCTTAAAAATTAAGAAAATATTTATGAAGAATTATCATGAAAATGGTAATGAAGATCATTAAACAGGGACACCAAGTTCTTATTATTTTTCACCTAACCTATGGGTTGGCAATCTCAGGCTCGTGAGACAGATTTGGCCCATTTCCCTTTTTTGTAGTAAAGTTTTATGGAACACAACCACACTCATTTGGTTAATCATTGTCTATAGTGGCTTTCACACTACAGAAGCATTACTGACAGCCAGAAGAGAAAGCTTACAGCCTGGAAAGCCCAAACTATTTACCATTTGGCCCTTTACAGGAAAACAATTTTTTAAGTCCATTCTACCCATATCACAGGGCTAAATCTTAAGACATGATACATAATTCTCCTGCCCATTTTGTTAAAACTCAAAGTTACTTCTGTAAGTTTTCTCATGTTCACAAATTCCCTTATATCACATAACCTATTAATTTAGTATGGCTTTCAAAACTGTCAGTGCTCTAAAACTTATGGTATAAATTCTTATTAGCAAACTCACCATAAGAGAAAGTATCTGGCAGAGGAACACCATGACCAGCCAACTCTTGAAATGTCCAAAACTTATTAACACAGTTCAGGATGGCCTGGGGCCGGTTCATTAACCGGCATCCCATCTTCTCTAGATGGCGCAACACAGTGATGTCGCTATCACTTTGCACCCAAGGGGTTGGCACTCTCACTACCACCACCTGAGGATAGACAGTAATTAGCTCTCCACTGATCCGCAGACCTGAAATATATGAGAATGAAGCCAAAACCATTAAAAGGGAATTACCATAAAAAAAAGCAGAAACGTACCAAAGCATGGGTCACTAAACTATATGTAGTATTTTGTTAAGATTTCATTGAGACAGAGAAAATGCTTCCTTAAATTATATTCCTTTGTAAGAAAAAAGAAAATGTAATGAGAAAAATTTCTGCACTGTTTAAATAAATTATGGTACACAATGAAATACTACACTGCCATTAGACAGAATGTCATATCTATTTCTATGTTCAGAGATGGAAAAATGTCCAGAAAGAGAAAAAAAGCAAATCTGAGAGTAAGTTTTGTGTTTAGTATGCACAGAAAATGTATGAGAGGATAAACAATGTATGTGGCTTTTTCTGAGTGAGTGGGTGGCAAGGCAGGAAGGCACAATGGGGAACTTTTAACATTTTGTTCCATGTAATTCTTTTGCTTTTTTTAAGGTGAGAATATACACTTTTATGATGAAAAAAAATTTTTAAAGAAAAGTTTCTTGAATTTTATCCAATACTACCATTCTGTTTAAAGAGGTCCCACATAGTAAAGCAATAAGGAATCTATGGAGTTGCTCTTTGAAACCTATTTTCATTAAAAAGTAGTATATGCATGGTACATATACACAATGGAGTATTATTCAGCCACAAGAAGAAAACAAATCCTACCATTTGCAACAACATGGATGGAGCTAGAGGGTATTATGCTCAGTGAAATAAGCCAGGTGGAGAAAGACAAGTACCAAATGATTTCACTCATCTGTGGAGTATAAGAACAAAGCAAAAACTGAAGGAACAAAACAACAGCAGACTCACAGAACCCAAGAATGGACTAACAGCTGCCAAAGGAAAGGGACTGGGGGCGGGGGATAGGGAGGGAGAAGGGGAATATGGGTCATTACGATTAGCACACATAATGTAGTGGGGGGGGGAGGGGGACACAGGGAAGGCAGTATAGCACAGAGAAGGCAAGTAGTGATTCTATAGCATCTTACTATGCTGATGGACAGTGACTGTAATGGGGTATGTGGTGGGGACTTGATAATGGGGGGAATCTAGTAACCACAATGTTGCTCATGTAACTGTGTATTAATGATACCAAAATAAAAC
This sequence comes from Smutsia gigantea, assembly GCA_032199065.1. Taxonomy (NCBI): domain Eukaryota; kingdom Metazoa; phylum Chordata; class Mammalia; order Pholidota; family Manidae; genus Smutsia; species Smutsia gigantea. The sequence goes on along the minus strand of JAVSCE010005439.1, from coordinate 17,506 downwards.
ACACACACAAAAGGAGTATATGGATACTTGTTTAACACATTCAAAAACAAAAATATGTAACATACTCACCTGCCATTAAACAGCCTAGCTATCTACCTAGTGTTAATAGTAGGTACTTTCCCAGTTATTATCTAACTACAGAAAAATATGCAGATAGTTTTTAGAAAAATGAGATATTTTATATTTGTATTATTTTATGTCACTTTCTCTCATCACTTATAATTATACCGGAGAATTTTCCTATGTCAGCGGATATAGCTTTACTTCTTTCCTTTTATTAGTGGGCTGAAAGGGAAGTACATTTACTATGGACATTCATTCATTCATGTAATGAATATTAAGCAATTACTATGTGACAGAGTCTCTTCTAAAAAGTTGGAATTGATTGGTAAATAAGGCATATAAACTTTTATTCTAGTGGGAGAGACACTCTATGTATTAATTTTTATAACATTAACATTTAAACATGGTAGAAGCTCTGATAGAGGAGAGATCAGTGAAGTAGAGGTAACAGTTAAGTTACGGCATGAACATGTTTTTAAAAAGAGGACACTTCAGATGTAAGGGAGTAGCAGAAGTCACAAGGCAAAATGAACAGTAAAAACAATGTGTGCCTCAGTTGCAAGTTGTACTGATAATGTTTATATCACTAAAGGTGTCAAATAGGCAAAATAACACATTTTTATTGTGATATAACTGACATATGACATTGTACATATTAGTTTTAGGTGGCCAACACAATGATTTATTATACGAATATATTTAAAAAACTACCACAATTAGTATAGTTAACACCCATCACTTGAAACAGATATTTTGTCTTGTGATGAGAATTCTTAAGATCTACTCTCTCAGCAACTTTCAAATATACAATACCGTTGTAATTAAAGTTTGTGCCTTTCAACCACCTTCACCCATCTCTCCCACACTCTACCCGTCTGGCAACAACTAAACTGTTTTCTGTAGCTGAGTTCATTTATTTATTTATTTTTGGTTCTACATATAAGTGATATCATACAGTATTTGTCCTTTTCTGTCTGACTTATCTCACTTACCATAATGCCCTCAAGGTCCATCCATGTTGTCACAAATGGCAGGGTTTCCTTCCTTTTATGACTGAATTATTTTATATACTTAAAATATACATATATATATGTTATGTACATCATATATATGTATTTACACATATTTCCTTTATCTATTCATCAGTGGACACATAGGTTGTTTCCACGTCTTAAGCTATTGTAAATAATGCTGTGATAAACATGGCAGTGCAGATAACATCCTCAAGATGGTGATTTCATTTTCTTCAGGTAAATACTCCAAAGTGGAATTTGCTGGATCCACAAGTTCTGAGCAAAAGAGTTTATATGTATTCTGATTAAGGGAACTGAGGGCATGTGCTGGATTTTGCCTATTAATGCTTCACACCATCCCCATCTTTTAATCCCTCCCTGTCTGGCAGGGCTAGAAGCATTGCCCACATTCCCTCACCAGCAGGATTCCATTTAAGAATCCACCACCGAAAGACATTTACACAAAATTTTAAAGGTGAAAGAGAAGTCATTATTTTTCAGGGGCAGCTACGGTAGGTATGTGGTAATCAGTAAATGTGAGGCTCGGCCAGTGGCTTCACACTTCCTCCTACATCACTCACTGTATTGCTGCAGGCATCTTAACAGCAGCAGACATCTGCAATCCTTCACATTCTCAATGCTTAGGCATTTGCAGTGACTTGCAAATCTAAAGCTCATTTTTCTAAATGAAAAGAACTTAAGTGATCAGCTTGGGGTTAAAACTTTTCAGACTAAGATATGGAGAATGGGAAAGTTGAAAAGGGAAGCAAGTTTAGGGCAGAATATGCTGAGTTTAGATCTAGATATAAAGATTTCGGTGATAATATTAAGATATCAAAGTTGAACTATTCTATAATAGTATGGACATCAAAGTAGAACTATTCTATATTCTTTTATTATGGATTGAAATTATACAGGGGAATGCATAATTTAAGTCACTATTAATGAAGCCAGCCATAAAAACTTACTGCAGTCTTCAAGAGAGAGACTACAGTAGAAGAGGGGAGAGGAAGTAAAGCATCTTTGTAATGTAGGTAAACTTCTTTGAAAAGTCCATCCCCTCTATCCATTTTGAAAAAGGGTAAACTTAGTAATGGTGACTTCAGGTTAAAAACAAATAATTTATCAATCTGTTCTATCCAACTTTTGGAATTCAACAGCAGCCTACATGACAGCTAAAACTTTCTGAATACAGCTATAAATATAAATAAAAATATGTAAATATATGTATAACTATATAATTTTAAGTATAAATATAAATCAAAAGCTAGGGAATAATTAATGACAACAAAGGGGGAGAAACTACTAAACTCTTGAAATATAGAACATTCCAAAGAAAACTGTAAGGCTAAACTAGGAGATTGAGGTTTTTTCCCCAAATGTTTCATTGAGACCACAAACAGCAAAGGATAATGAGAGGAGCTAACAAAAGCAAAAAGAGAAAGTGAGCAAATCTACTGCAGAATCCTCTCTGGCATATGACAGACCCCACATTAGATTCCACTCCCAGCTCTGCCACTTATCTGCTGTATAACATCAAGCAAGTCACTTAACCTCTTTGTTCCTCAGGTTCCTCATCCCTAAATTAGGAATAGTAAGACTAGTTCCTTTATCAAGTTGTGGTATTAATTTAGTGATCATTAGTGAAGCAGTGCCTGACACACAATAAGCTCTTAATCATCACTGTTACCTATCGTAAATCTTTGCAGGTGGGAAACTGAGAGCAAGAGTAACTAGAAAGTAAGTTTCATGAGAGTGGAACAGCTACATCCCTCAGGACTCTATAGCACATAGTAGATGCTCAATTATTATTTATTGAAATTTGAACCTGTCTCACAGTTTTTAAGAAGCAGAGCAGAGGTTTAAACCCAGATGATTCTGAAACTAAAACAAGATTGTCCCTATAGATGCTACAGAAAACCTACATAACTCAAACTCAAAACCCCACAGATAACTCAAAACACCAAAGGTAAATCAATTCACACTTACATCTAAAACCCAAAGTAAACAGAAGGAAGAAAATTTAAAGGAGTAGAAATTAATGAAATCGAAAGCAAATATCAATAGAAAAGACCAAAAATTGGTCCCTAGAAAACTAGTAAATTTGCTAAATCCCTGGTAAGGCTGATACAGGGATAAAAAAAAAAGGGCACAAATAAAGTCAAGAATGAAAAGGGAATTTCTCTATATATCCTGCAGACATTAAAAAGATAATGGAAGGATTTTGTGAACAACAACATATTAAAAACTTAGGTGAAATTTTTCTAGAAAATACAACTTACCAAAACTGTCATGGGAAGAAATATATGCTCTGGATAGTAACTAAAGAAAATTAACCATTAATTAAAATCTTTCCACAAAGAAAAGCCTGGGCACAACAGGCTTTCAAAGGTGAATTCCATTGTTCATTTAGCAAAGAAATAAAACCAGTTACACAATTCTTCCAGAAAACAAAACAGTAACAACAAAAACCACTCCCACAATTTAACAGAAACTGATAATGACATGTTAAGAAAGTCACAAGCCAATCTTATTCATGAACATAAGGCAAAAATCTTCAACAAAATATTAATAAATTAACAGCAATACAGTAACAAGAATGATCATATAAGGAAGTTAGGTTTATTCCAAAAATTTTAAGATTGTTTAACTTGTAAAAACCAATCAGGTAATCTGCAATATAGTAAAAGGACATATGACCATTCCGTATATGTATGAACAATGTGTGATAAAATTCAACAAGCATTCAGAATTAAAAAAAAAAAACCATCTCTAGCGTATTTGAGTGGAAGGAAATTTCCTTAATCTGACAAAGGGTATCTTAAAAACCCTACAGCCAACAACACCATGGTTTATGTTCAGTGTTGAAAGCTTTCCCTGAGATCAAGAATGAGACTAGCAAGTCCACTCTAACTATATCATACATTGTCCCAAAGACCCTATCCTGTGCAGTTAGTCAAGAAAAGTGAAAGGAAATACAAAAGGAAGAAATATGAACACATTCCAACAGATTGCTTGATTCTAAATCTTGGCTCTACCGTTACTTAATAGCTTTATGATCTTGGGCAAACCAATCAAGGATTCCATTTTCTCACTTGTAAAATAGTGACAATACTAACACCAACCTTACAGGATTATTACCGGGATTAAATGAGTTAATATTTATAAAAAGCACACTTATCTCTGGGAGTTAGAGTACATACAGAAAGGACAGCTTTGTACTGCAATGTTTACTATGTTTTCCAGATCACATTTAGGTGGTTGCATGATTCCTTGAATGGGGCCTGCAGGAAGGCTGTAAATGTTTGCAAAAAATATGTAAATTTAAAATTCTAATTCAAAGACTTGAGACTATCACTCTTTTCCTAGCTCAACTTAGTAACTACATTCACTACTCTAAGTTCTTCTTTGGTGACTTGTCCCTTGGGTACCTATCAGAAAATAGTTCTGGACAATCAGATCACCCAATTTCACAACTGTCAAAGGACTGTGCATAAATAGTAATAGAATATCATGTTCTTTCACCAGTTATTAACAGTATCATTTACTGAGTATTTACTATGTGCCAGCTACCATACCAGGGCATTTTATACATATAATGAGTAATTCTAAGAACAACATTATAAAGTAGGCCTTTTAATTTTTATACCTAATTGTCAGAGAGAGAATTTACCAACAGATTCAATGTAGCAGTAAGTTAATTAAACAAGACAACCAGTCTGGCCAACTGCAAAAGGTTTAGTTTGGTGACTAAAATCAGCCAGGACAAGCAGATCTAACTAATCCTAAAGCTCAAGCTCTTTTCATTATGTCATAGGAATCCCCTCCAAATCCCTAATTGTGCCAATTTCCTAAACAATATGATAGCTGGAACATTCCTTTAAGCAGGAATATACTCCAATGGTTAGGCTAGACCTATACTCTCAAATACTGGAAAGCCCTGAATTCCATTATTTGCTTTGAAGGAAGAATTTAGAGATTGGAGCTTCTCATTCATTCCTTTGCTTTAAGTTACCAGTGTCATAAGAAGTCCATTCTAGCCTACTGCTTCCAAATTCTTCAGACTCTTTTAAAAAATGTTTTATACAGCAACACCTAACAGACTACCCCAAACTGTATCCTCAACAAGACCAGTTCCAAGTCAATAAAGGAAATTACTTAATTACCAGTTTCACAACCATGTACCATGAGTTATTTGATTCCCACTGTGGAATAAGGATAGTAGTCCTAATTGATTTCTGCCCTATATATGCCAAATAACCAATTCTCTGTACGTCTATTGTCTGCAATCTGCTCTCTGGAATTACTCTCTGTATTTAGTTAAGGTTGTTTGACTTGTAACCAGCTAATATATCTCTAGTTAATCTGTGCAGGAAAAAAAATAATGGATATATATAAGATTGCAAACAGAACTAAAAACCATGCAGAGAAAACCAGGCTCAGAAAAAAAGACCATGGCAATCCTGGGAATCTAGGAAACAACCTTAAAGTCTCATCAAAAATGATTAAATTCCAAACTTTCTCCTTCTGTCCTTAGTCAATCTCAAAGGAAAGAAAGAAAGACATAAAGACAGAGACTTCCAACCTATGGCCTACCTTGACTATAAAGGAGAAGGGTACCCTGCTTAACAACCCCACCAAGGATGTACAATATGGAAGAGGAAATTCTCAGGAAATCCATGGGCTGTTAGTACTTTTTTAAAAGGCCAGTCAACAAGAATGTACCATAGGCCAAGAACTGAACTAGCAACTTTATATTTAGTCCTCACAATTTAGTAACATTTGGTGGGATAATTTTGGTTACCTTTAATAACAGCATTTGGGGGCAGGAGCTTGGGATAGTCGATGTCTTTTAGCATCTCATCACTATCTCATCCCACATCATAACCAAGGGAATTATTTTGATACAGCACTTATAAACAAGGACCTGCTTAGCAAGAATACCACATTTCCTGATTTACCTTACTGTCAATCATCTGTAATTTATCATAGTAACTTTTATTACTATATAACTAATTTATAATTCTTAGTAACTAGTTTATAATACTCAACATCACATATTAACAACTACAGCCATTTCCAAGAGCAATCTGACCCCTAAATCTGAAAGAGTTTGAAGATCAGAAGTACAACTAATCCAATTCCTTCACTTCTCTGAACTACTTTGGAAAGAGATAGGCAATCACTCTGATAAGGCAGGTACAGTCATTTGGTACTGGCAGAGTAGAGAACATTTCGAGTATCTCACTGAAGAATAAATAATGAAATGCAGATGGATTTAGCATGCAGATGAAATACAATCAAAGCTCCCTAGTACTTTGGTAACAGAAGGAGGGCAGAAAAAACCCTGACTGAAGGAAATGTCCACCTATAAATCCCACTGTTCAGCTGGACTGGGAATCACAGTCCAAGTTCTCAAAAGATTAAGCAGAGAAAAACTCAACCTGGATCATTCTTTGTCTAATTAACATGAAAACAGTAACACTGGAAAGGATACTGGGAAAGAGCACATTAATATAACTCCTCTGGAAGACAATGTGGAAATGAACAGTGGTTCCTCTTCTAGAAATTTATGGCAAAAGAATCCGACCTAATGGTGATGCATATACTCTTTCTCTAACTCTACGCTTGGAAAACACCTACACATTCTTTTGGTTTAAGTGTCACTATCTTAATGAGGCCTTCACTGACCTCCCAGTCCAAACTGGATTCCACTGCAGTACTCCCTCATATCATACTGTACTTTTCTTTTGCACCACTTAGAGTATAATTGTTTTATTTCATTTGACTTGTGTGTAATGTCCAGGTCCCTCACTTAGCCTAAAGAAGATAATGAACCAGTTTGGACTATGTCTATTTTGCTAAACTCTACATGTCTAGTGCCTAGTACAGTATCTTGGCACACAGAGGGCACTCACTGACAAGTGGAAAAAATTTAAAGAACAGCATGTATGTTACCAGTTCACTTATATGTGCATGTGTGCATGTTTAACACGACCCATCTATGGATGGTAAAATTTCAGATGATATTTGCTTTAATTTTTGTATTTTGGTACTGTTTGTGTCATCTACATAATCAAGAAAAATATAAAGCTATTAATTTCTTAAAAAAGAAAAGACATATGTGCCCAGTGCTATGCTTTGTATACAGCAGGTGCTCTCAAACTGTTCCTTTTTCTTCCCTTCACAATTACTTAATAGGAAACTTAGTTAACCAGAGGAATACTTAAGAAAAATATACAGAATAAATTTAAATACTTTATGTGAAATAACTGTTATTTGGGGATACATATACCTATTAATGCAACAATGAAAACAAAATGCCAAAGAGCCAGAATTAGCCAATGGATTAGGACCAGTTGAGCTCTCAGTAATAATAATCGGCTTCAAATTCAGTGAACCAACTTCATGAGCACTATCACATTAAACTTGGAGGGGAAGCAACACAGTATACACCTATAATAAAAGTAGGTAATTTGCAAATCTACTTGAAATTAAAAGCAAAGCACCAAAAGTAATATAGTATATTTAAAAACAATTTAACTTCTTACAAGACCATTTTTAAAAAGAAGAAAAAAATAGACTAATTTGCAGACTGAAAAGCTTTGCAAGTACATAAAAATAACAAGTGAAAAGGAGATTACAACTATTTCAGGTATGACATAAGTTTTGAAAAGTATAAATACAAGTTGCTGGCAAATCTCCCTAATGACAAATAACAAAGGTCTTTGTGGGTACACTGTAAAATCACAGGGTCCCATTAATGGACTAATGCATATATAATATAAAATTCTACTTTATAAAAGACTCAATTCACATAAATATATGTTACACAGGCAAAGAATAACAATAAACAATGAGACAAGCCTATTATAAATCAAGTGTAATGTTTCTCTCTGCTAATGACCTCCTGTGAACTTTCAAAGCAATGTGTGTCTTTAGATGAATTTACTAAAGCAAAGGAGAAAGGTTTTGCTTAAATCAGGAACTGATATTGGGAATAACAAATTTTCATCAGTTAAAACTCCATTTATTTTAAAATTTTTATTAAGGAAACTTCTAAACAGAAAAGTAGTGAGAATATTATAATGAATCCAAAGTACCATCACCCACTTTCAACAATTATCAATAGACAGCTGATGTTTTCTTCTATACCCCTATTTTCCACAGATTATTTTGAGTCTTCAAAACAAGGTACAGTCAGAAGTCTAACTCATCACAGTTATCTTTAACTTTGTCTCCTTCTTCCTAAAGGTAACCAAAATTATGGTTTATCTTTCCATTATCTACTTTTTAAACCAACAAAAGATATTCACATATCACCCTCCTCTTAGAAAATGGCACCCTAACTATACACCCTTTTCCCCAACTTAATAATTTCACTTAACAATGTTATATTTCATCAAGTAAATATTTCAGTGTGTATCTCAAAAGAAGGTACTCTTGGCCACATAAATATTTTTTAACCAGGACACAAAAAGCATTAACCAAAAAAGAAAAACTATGAACTGTACTTAACTGAAATTAGAAACCACCGCTCACCAAAGGACTCCATCAACAGAGTGAAAAAAGCAAGCCACAGAGTGAGAAGAGATGCTTACAACACATGTATCCAGTAAGAGATTTATTCACAGAATATAATACAAAACAGCAAAATAAAAAGATACTCCATCAAAAATAAATACAGAGAGGATTCTGGGAAGATGGCAGAGTAGGGAGCATCGGGAGACAATTGTACTGGCAGATCTGTCTTGATAAAAATTTTGGAACTCGAGTCTATCAAGGATTGCAACTTCCAGGAAAAGAATAGGACAGTAACATTCTGGTCAATTTCAGCTCTTAGCACAGTAACAATTATCCTTCTCCCTCTCAGCCGTGTGGTACATCTGTTCCTGGAGCAGCTGACACCTTGCAGGACCCAGGGACCTGAGAGGACTCTAAATCTCAGGGATCTTTGCTCTGATGGCTGGTTGCAGCTTGTGATCACAAAGGCACAAGAAAAACTAGAAGTCATTGTATACTCCAATTATTACAAGCCCCTCCCCTTCCAGCTGAAGTGACTTACAGGGCACTTATTTATTCAAATATCCTCTCTGCCTCTTTCTCTCTCTCTCACACTCAGGAACCAGACATTAAAGACTAGGATATTAAAAAAACAGCTGAATATATGGGGAAAATTAGAAAGTGACTGCACATGCTTAGGGAAGGGTTCCGAGGAGACCTATGAAGACATTAACTTTTATACCTCAGGCTGATCCTCAGCAAAGAAATAAATTACATCAAAAACAAAAACAATAACAATAACAAAAAAAAAGTAAACCCTGGGGAAGGAGGAAAATCTGATTTCCAGAGTTACCACAATGTTAGAATCAAATATGCAGTATTCAACAAAAATTCACAAGGCATAAGAAGAAACAGGAAATTTCACCAAAGGACTAAAACAAGAGACTATTCCCAAAAAAGACAATAGCAGAGATACTAGACAAAGATTTTAAAACAACTGTGTTAAAAATGCTCAAAGAACTGACGATGTAGAGAAAGTCAAGAAAATAATGAATGAACAAAATGGAACTATCAAGGGACAGAAGACATGAAAACAAAACAAGAAATAACTCTGGAGCTAAAATGGGCAGTGATGGAAATCAAAAATTCACTACAGGGTTTCAAAAGCACACCTGAGCAGAAAGAAGAATCGATGAACTTGCAAAGACATTATGTACTGTGGGAGTTCCAGAAGGGGAATAGAGAAGGGAAGATAGGGGAGTGAGGGATAGAGAGAATAACTGAATAAATAAGACAAAGAGAGCATACTGAAAGAAGCAAGAAATAAATTATACACTAGGGATCCTCAATAAAAGTAATAGCAAATTTCTCATCAGAAACTTTGGAAACCAGTATGTGGGAAGGCCAATATATTAAAAGAAAAAACTGTTAATCAAGAATCCTATATCCAGCAAAACTGTCCTTCAAAACTAAGGGAGAAATTAAGACATTCCTAGAAAAAAACAAAAGCTGAGGGAGCTCATGACCAATAGACCAGTCCTACAAGAAATGCTTAAAAGAGTCCTGCAAGGTGACAAGAAAGGACATTATACACATTAAAACCGTATGGAGAAATAAAGACATTAATAAAGGGAAATACATGGACAATTAAAAGAGCTAGTACTGTAACAATAGTTTGTAACTGTGCTTTTCCTTTACTCCATGATTTTATAAACTAAGGTATTTAAATAAAAAGTAACCATTAGGGAAAGGCTAGTATTACTGTAACTGTTTTGTAACTCTAATTCTTGTTTTCTATATAACTTTGGAGACTAATTCATTTAAAAGGATAATTGGTTTATGTTTTGAGGCACAAAATGTAGAAAGATGTAATTCTGTGACATCAACAAATGAAAGGTGGGGGAACAAAGCTTTAAACAGAGTTTTTGTATGTTATTGAGATTAAGCTAGTATAAACTTAAACTAGAATATTATAGCATTTGGATGTTAAATGCAATTCCCATGGTAAACACAGGAAAACAGCTGTGGATTACACAAAAAAAGAAATGAAACAGTTTAAATATTTCACTACAAAAAAAATCCACTAAAAGAAGATACTAATGCAGGAAATGAAAAAAAGCTATAGGGTACATAGAAAGCAAACAGCACAATGACAAAAGTCACTCCTGATCAGTGATTAAATGTAAACGGATTAAACTCTTGAACTAAAAGACAGAGATTGGCAGAATGGATGAAAACACATGACCACACTATATGATGCCAACAAGAGACTCACCTGAGATCCAAAGACACAAACAGATAGGAAATTAAAGGACGAAAAAAGACATTCCATGCAAATAGGAACCAAAGAAAGCAGGGGTAGCAGACAAAACAGACTTTAAATAAAAAAGTTATGACAAAGAAGGACATTATATATTAATAAAATGTTCAATACAGTAAGAAAATACAATCATTATAAACATGTACCTAATGACCATCAAAATATATGAAGCAAAAACTAACAGAATTGGAAGGAGAAATGGAGAGTTCTAAGATAACAGATGGAGACTTCAAAACCTCAATTATAATAATTACTAGACTAACCAGACAGAGAGGACTTAACACAATAAATCAACTACATCTAACATACACAGAACACTCTACTCACAACAGCACATACCTTTTTCTCAAGCGAACACAGGACATTTTTCAAAATATGCTATATGCTAAGTCACAAAGTCTGAAAAGATTTGTAAAGATAAATATCCAAGTATTTTCTTTGACCAAAATAGATGAAGCTAGAAACCAATAGCACAAATAAAAATAGAAAACTCACAAAATTGTGGAAATTAAATAATACACTTTTAATTAACTAATGGATCAAAGAAATCACAAGGGAAAACATGATTTTTCATGATAAAAACAAAACAGGAATAGAAGGAAATTATCTATATATAATAAAAGCCTTATATGAAAAACACACATATATACTCAAGGATGAAAGAACTGCAATCTTCCCTCTGTATATGGAACAAGGCAAGGATGCCCACTTTTACCACTTATATTTAACAAAGTACTGGATGTTATAGCCAGAGCAACTATGTAAGAAAAAGAAATAGAAGATACCCAATTTGGAGAGGAAGAAGAAAAAAGAGAGATAATTTATCTTAACTGGAGAAAACCCTAAAGACTAAGTAGTTAGAACTATTTAGTTCAACAAAGTAGAAAACAAAGTCAACACACAAAAATTAGTTGCATTTCTATACACTTCACAGAAATAAAAGGTTTAAGTTTTTAACATTTACACAAGTGATGAAAAACCTAAAAGGAAATGACAAAAACAATTCCATTTACAATAGCACCAAAAGAATTTAATACTTAAGAATTTACGTATCCAGAGATGAAAGACTGGCACAATAAAAACTACAAAACAACCCTAAAGAATCTACTCCAAAACTACTAGAACTAATATCTGAATTCAGCAAAGTTGCAGGATACAAAATTAATTAACAGAAATCTGTTGCATTCCTATACACTAATGATGAACTAGCAGAAAGAGAAATCAGGAAAACAATTCCATTCACAATTGCATCAAAAAGAATAAAATACCTAGGAATAGACCTAACCAAGGAAGTGAAAGACCCATACCCTGAAAACTACAAGACACTCCTAAGAGAAATTAAAGAGGATACTCATAAATGTAAATTCATCCCATGCTCCTGGCTAGGAACAGTTAATATTGTCAAAATGGCCATCCTGCCTAAAGCAATCTACAGATTCAATGAAATCCCTATCAAAATACCTATAGCATTCTTCAATGAACTAGAGCAAATAGTTCTAAAATTCATATGAAACCACAAAAGACCCCAAATAGCCAAAGCAATCCTGAGAAGGAAGAATAAAGCAGGGGGAATTACACTCCCCTGACTTCAAGCTCTACTCCAAAGCTACAGTAATCAAGACAATCTGGTACTGGCACAAGAACAGACCCATAGACCAGTGGAACAGAATAGAGAGGCCAGATATAAACCCAAGCATATATGGTCAATTAATATACGATAAAGGAGCCATGGATATACAATGGGGAAATGACAGCCTCTTCAACAGCTGGTGTTGGCAAAACTGGACAGCTACATGTAAGAGAATGAAACTGGATTACTGTCTAACCCCATACACAAAAGTAAACTCAAGGTGGATCAAAGACCTGAATGTAAGTCATGAAACCATAAAACTCTTAGAAAAAAATATAGGCAAAAATCTCTTGGACATAAACATGAGCAACTTCTTCATGAACATATCTCCCCAGGCAAGGGAAAGAAAAGCAAAAATGAACAAGTGAGACTATATGAAACTAAAAACCTTCTGTACAGCAAAGGACACCATCAGTAGAACCAAAAGGCATCCTATAGTATGGGAGAATATATTCATAAATGACATATCCAATAAGGGGTTGACATCCAAAATATACAAAGAGCTCATGCACCTCAACAGACAAAAAGCAAATAACCCAATTAAAAAATGGGCAGAGGAGCTGAACAGACACTTCTCCAAAGAAGAAATTCACATGGCCAACAGGCACATGAAAAGATGCTCCACATCACTAGTCATCAGGGAAATGCAAATTAAAACCACAATGAGGTATCGCCTCACAACAGTTAGGATGGCCAACATCCAAAAGACAAACAACAACAAATGTTGGCAAGGATGTGGAAAAAGGGGAACCCTACTACACTGCTGGTGGGAATGTAAATTAGTTCAACCTTTGTGGAAAGCAGTGTGGAAGTTCCTCAAAAGACTAAAAATAGAAATACCATCTGACCTAGGAATTCCACTCCTAGGAATTTACTCTAAGAATGCAGCAGCCCAGTTTGAAAAAGACATATGCACCCCTATGTTTATCACAGCACTATTTACAATAGCCAAGAAATGGAAGCAACCTAAGTGTCCATCAGTAGATGAATGGATAAAGAAGAACTGGTACATATACACAATGGAGTATTATTCAGCTATAAGAAGAAAACAAATCCTACCATTTGCAGCAACATGGATGGAGCTAGAGGGTGTTATGCTCAGTGATATAAGCCAGGCAGAGAAAGACAAGTATCAAATGATTTCACTCATCTGTGGAGTATAAGAACAAAGCAAAAAACTGAAGGAACATAACAGCAGCAGACTCACAGAACCCAAGAATGGACTAAAAGTTACCAAAGGGAGAGGGACTGGGGAGGATGGGTGAGAAGGGAGGAAGAAGGGGAATATGGGGCATTATGATTAGCACACATAATGTGGTGGTGGGGGCACAGGGAAGGCAGTATAGAACAGAGAAGACAAGCAGTGATTCTATAGCATCTCACTATGCTGATGGACAGTGACTGTAATGGGGTATGTGGTGGGTGGGGACCTGATAATGGGGGGAATCTAGTAACCACAACGTTCATGTAAGTGTATATTAATGATACCAAAAAAATAATGGTAATATTAAAAAAACTACAAAACAGTGCTGAAAGAAAATAACGAAGAATAAATAAATAGAAACATACCTCATTTTCATGGACTGGAAGACTTATTAAGATGTCAATACTACCCAAAGTGATTTAGAGATTCAACGCAATCCCTATCAAAATCTCAGTGTTTTTTGCAGAAACAGAAAAACCCATCTTAAAATTCATAAAGAATCTCAAGGGACCCTGAACACACAAATAATCTTGAAAAAGAAGTACAAAACTGGAAAACATACTTCTTGATTTCAAAACTTACTACAAAGCTACAAAAATCCAAATAATGTGTTACTAGCATAAAGACACACAGACCAATGGAGTAGAAGACAGAGCCTCGAAATAAATCACATATATGATCAAACAGCCATACGGACTCAGCTGCAATTACTCAACACTACTGTTATAGCACAAAAGCAATCACAGACAACCCAAATACAAAGGGCATAGTTGTTTCTAAATCCAATTTATAAAATGGGTAGCAAGTCTAATTTGGCCTATGGGCCAGTTTACTGACCTCTGCAAAAAATAGGTAACTTCAACCTAATCACAAGAGACATGCAAAATGTGGGATATTACACAAATTATCTGACCAGTACATATCAAGTCTCAAGGTAGGGAAAGACAAAAAGGAAAGTGAAATAAGCAAGATGGCAGAATAGCAAGCCCCAGAACTTGTTCCCTCTCAGGAACACTGGTTTAACAATTTATGGTCCAAACACCCTTTATTAGAAATCCAAAAGGCAGTCAAGTAGTTGCAGTACCCACGCAAGAGCAAAGCCGAAAACAGATTTAAAAAAAAGGGGGGGGGGTGCTGCTGCATTTTAACCACAATAGTTCTTCCTAGAAGCCAGCACGACTCAGGTTACATACACACTTGCAGCTTTTCCCTCAGGAGAAAAAAAGAGTGGAATGTTATGTCCAACTTTCTGGATTTTCAGAGGGCTGCTCTAGAGAGTTGTTTCTGTCATATATGACAGAAAACTGCAGATGATGTTCCTGCAATCTTTGGATGTTTGGGGGCCACTAAAAACAAATAAAAGTGGTGGCTTGTCGCAATACTGAAAAACCCGCAGTACCACAGGCAGACACCAGAGGGCAAAGAAGAAACCAGCAAACCTCTGGGAAATTACAAACATCCAAAGAAAAACACAGATGGAGAGGCTCCCAGAATCTCTCCTGGGGCTGACTGGTGAGGGTCTTCTGTACAACCCCAATCCATAAAGACTGAGAGCAGTGGCTGTTTTTCAAATGCCCAAATACCAACAAACAATGACAATCATAAAGAGAAACATGGAAACATGGTCCAATCAAAGGACCAAAATAAATCTCAAGAAATGACCTTAAAGAAAAAAAGATCTTTACCCAAAGAAAACAAGATCCCAGATTCAAAGACATATGCACCCCTATGTTTATCGCAGCACTATTTACAATAGCCAAGATATGGAAGCAACCTAAGTGTCCATCAGTAGATGCGGTACATATACACAATGGAATATTATTCAGCCATAAGAAAACAAATCCTACCATTTGCAACAACATGGATGGAGCTGGAGGGTTTTATGCTTAGTGAAATAAGCCAAGCAGAGAAAGACAAGTACCAAATGATTTCACTCATTTGTGGCTATACCCATTTTGTAACTACAAAGCAAAACGGAAGAAATAAAGCAGCAGCAGACTCACAGAGTCCAAGAAGGGACTAAAGATTACCAAAGGGAATGGGCTGGGGAGGGTAGGTTGGAAGGGAGGGAAGGAGGAAGGGAGAAGGGGATTAAGGGCATTATGATTGGCACACATGGTGTAGGGGGGTCACAGGAAAGATAGTGTAACACAGAGAAGACAAGTAGTGACTCTGTGGCATCTTATTACACTGATGGACAGTAACTGTGGTGGTGGTGGTGGGAGGGGGGACTCAATAATATGGGTGAATGTAGTGAACACAATGTTGCTTATGTGAAATCTTTATAAGATTATGTATCAATTATACTTTGATTAAAAAAAGTAAAAAAAAAACAAAGATCTATGAATTATCTTACAATAAATTCAAAACAGCTATGCCAAAGAAGCTCAATGACCTACTCCAAAAGAACACAGATGAACTAAACAAAATCAGGAAAACAACCAATCAAAAAAATGAGAATATCAATAAAAACAGATAAATTATTAAAGGAAAACAAATTTTGGAGATAAAGAACACAAGAACTGAACTGAAAATACACTACAGCGGTTCACCCAGCAGAGCTGCTTAAGCAGAATAATCAGTGAACTCAAAAACAGGTCATTTGAAATTATTGAGTTAGAAGAGTAAAAGAATGAAAAAAAGGGAAGAATGCCTGAGGGACATATAAGACACTCTCAGCAGACCAATAGAGTCATTATGCAAGTCTCAGAAGGAGAAGACAGAGACAAAGAGGCAGAGGGTATATTTTTTTTTGACAAAGTAGTGGCTGAAAATTTCCCAAATCTGGGAGAAGAAACAGACATTCAAATTCAAAAAACTCCAAATATTCCAAATAGGATGAACCCAAAGAGATCCCCACCAAGACACTTTATAATCAAACTCAAATGTCAACAAAAGTCAAAGACAAACAGAAATCTGGAAATCACTGAGAAAAGCAACTCATCATTAACAAGGGATCTCCCGTAAGATAACCAAAGGATTCTTCAGCCGAAACCATACAGGCTAGAAGAGAGTGGGATGATATATTCAAAGTGCTGATAGAAAAAAACTGCAAACAAGAGCTACATATACAGCAAAACTGTCCTTCAAAAACAAAGGGGAAACAGTTTTCCCAGATAAAGAAAAGCTGAGGAAGAACAGCTTCATTAACAGTCTGGCCTTTCAAGAAATGCTACAGAGAATCTAAGTTGAAAGAATGCTAGACAGCAACACAAAATCATACATAAATAAAAAGCTCTTGGGAAAGGGTAAATATATAAATATATACAGAGTACTGGAATATTCTAATGGTAGTGCATAAGTCTGTGTTATTTCTGGCATAGAATTAAAAGTTAAATTCATAAAAAATAACTATGCCTATAAAAAAACTATGTTAAGGTATACAAAGTATAAGGTGTAATTTGACATCAATAACAAAGTAAGGGGGACTAAGAGGGCAGGTTTGTATATGAATTTGTCACCTACAATAGATTATTAAAACAATACAACGTAATATGTAATCCCCATAACAACAAAGAAAATATAGAAGACACACGAAAGTGAATGAAAAAGGAATTGAAGCATGTCAGTACAACAAATGTCCCTCTTTGTTGTAGAGAGAACACAAGAGAGAAAAAGGGACAGAAGAGGTACAAGACATACAGAAAACAACAAAATGGATAAAGTAGGTCTTCCGCTATCTGTGATCACTAAAAGTAAACAAAATAAACTTCCACAATCAGAAGACACAGGGGGCAGAATGGATTAAAAAAAAAACAACTACATACTATCTG